>JAIUZE010008069.1:0-19066 GCA_022085475.1 Heliosperma pusillum | reverse complement strand
TTTTGATAAGGGACTCTATCATGGTCACTGTCCGACAGAGTGTCTCTACAGTCTGTCTATGTAACCGATCAGTCATCTCCATGACTCCATGGTGCTGAACCAACCATCGATCGACTTACAATCTAGTCATTTCGAGACGTCACCTTATGCAAATGACTAGGGACAATTACTAAGTTCATCATGTTCACTTGAATTGAGTTCAACCTTTCTTATAACCAATTCGGACAAAACAAAGTAATAAATTTAGTCAATACTAAATAAAAGAGCTCATATAAAACTCGAACAATGAATGCAATTATCATATATGTACACATTGATACAACATTCAATTATTACATATCACATAATCTAGAGGAATTCAGGAACTCGTCTTAATCCCATCGAGACGACATGACTGTCATGTTTAGCCTTTGTAAGAGGCTTGGTTAGCGGATCAGCGATGTTATCGTCTGTCCCAACCTTACATACATCTATTTCCTTCCTCTCCACGTAATCTCTAATTACATGGTATTTCCTAAGTACATGTCTAGACTTGTTACTAGACTTGGGCTCCTTTGCTTGAAAGATAGCCCCACTGTTATCACAATACATCGTGATGGGATCAGTGGCAGTAGGGACTACTCCTAGTCCTTCCAAGAACTGCCGAATCCACACAGCTTCCTTTGCAGCCTCTGATGCCGCGAGGTACTCAGCTTCTGTTGTAGAATCCGCAGTCACGCTTTGCTTGAAGCTCTTCCAGCAAACGGCTCCTCCATTCAACATAAAGACATAGCCGGATTGGGATTTTAAATCATCCCTATCAGTTTGGAAACTAGCGTCCGTGTAACCCTTTACACGCAACTCAGTCGCTCCTCCAAACACCAAGAACGAATCTTTAGTCCTTCGTAAGTACTTAAGGATGTTCTTTACGGCTATCCAGTGACTCTCACCTGGATTGGCTTGATAACGACTCGTCATGCTCAAAGCATAGGCGACGTCAGGGCGAGTGCACACCATAGCATACATGATTGACCCAACTGCTGAAGCATAAGGGATCAACTTCATGCGTTCAATCTCCTCGGTGATGGTAGGACTCTGGGATTTACTCAGAGTGATACCATGACCTATTGGAAGAAAGCCTCTCTTAGAGTCTTTCATTTTGAAACGATCAAGAATCTTATCTATATAGGCTTCTTGACTTAATGCTAGTATCCTCTTGGATCTATCTCTATAGATCCGGATACCCAAAATGCGTTGTGCCTCTCCCAAATCCTTCATCTGGAAATGTTTCCCAAGCCACTCCTTGGTAGAAGTAAGCATTGGTATGTCATTCCCAATGAGACGTATGTCATCCACATACAAGATAAGGAAAGTAACTTTGCTCCCACTAAACTTCATGTATAAACATGGTTCCTCGACACTTCGAGTGAATCCATTTTGTTTAATTACCTGATCGAAGCGATGATTCCAACTCCTTGATGCTTGCTTAAGACCATAAATGGATCTCTTAAGTTTGCATACCTTCTTAGGGTTGGATTTATCCTCAAAACCTTCAGGTTGTGTCATGTACAATTCCTCTTCTAGAATCCCATTCAAGAAGGCGGTTTTGACATCCATTTGCCAAATTTCATAGTTATAAAATGCGGCAACCGCTAAGAGAATCCTAATGGATCGAAGCATAGCGACTGGGGCAAAAGTTTCGTCATAGTGTAAACCATGAACGTGAGTGAAGCCTTTTGCCACCAATCTAGCTTTGTAGACATCAATATGTCCATCTATGCCATTCTTGATCTTGTAGATCCACTTGCACTGAAGAGGTCGCACCTTCTCAGGTAAGTCTACCAAGTCCCATACTTGATTTTCGTACATAGAATCCATTTCGGATTGCATGGCCTCAAGCCAATGCGTGGCGTTGGGACTAGAAACGGCCGACTTGTAGGTTGTGGGTTCATCACTTTCAAAAAGTAATAAATCACCATCTCCCTCGATACATCCAAGGTAACGATCAGGTTGAAAACTAATTCTACCTGACCTTCTAGGGACAATAACCGTTTCAGACGAGGAGGGAACGTTTTCCTCCACTTCATTTTCGGTTTGTGGCTCTCGAACTTCGGTTTGTGGCTCTCGAACTTCGTCAAGTTCGAATTTTCTCCCACTCTGCCTTTTAGAAACGAAATCGCTTTCTAGAAAGACAGCATCACGAGACACAAACACTTTGTCCTCATGACGGTTGTAGAAGTAATATCCACGAGTCTCCTTAGGATATCCTACAAAATAACATTTGTCGGATCGGGGTGCGAGCTTGTCATTAGACTTCTCATGAACAAACGCCTCGCAACCCCAAATTTTCATAAACGACAAATAAGGAACCTTTCCTTTCCATATCTCATATGGAGTTTTATTGGCTGCTTTAGTCGGGCTACGATTTAGTGAAAATATTGCGGTTAAGATGGCAAATCCCCAAAACGAGTCTGGAAGCTCTGTAAGACTCATCATCGACCGAACCATATCTAATAAAGTTCGGTTTCTCCTTTCAGACACACCATTCAATTGAGGTGTTCCAGGAGGAGTCCATTGTGATACTATACCGCAATCTTTTAGGTGTGAATCAAATTCATAATTTAGATATTCACCACCACGATCGGATCGTAAGGTTTTTATCTTCTTATTCAATTGGTTTTCCACTTCATGTTGAAACTATTTGAATTTTTCAAAGGCTTCACTCTTATGCCTCATTAAGTAGACGTATCCATATCTACTCAAATCGTCGGTAAAAGTAATGAAGTACTTGTAACCACCTCTAGCTTGGAGAGTCAGTGGGCCACATACATCGGTATGTATAAGGCCTAATACTTCACTTGCTCGTGTCCCTTTTCCTGTAAAAGGAGCACGAGTCATCTTGCCCAAAAGACAAGATTCGCATTCACCATAAGATTCGTAATCAAATGGTTTGAGAAGTTTCGTTGAAACAAGTCTCTTTATGCGTAGTTCGTTTATATGACCTAAACGACAATGCCAAAGGTATGATTGATTAGGTTCACCTAATTTGAGCTTCTTGCTTTCGATATGATATATTTCATTAACATTATCAAGAACATAAATGCCTCCAATAGAGATGGCTTTACCATAAAACACATCATTAAAAGAAAACGAACAACTATTGTTCGTGATTACAAAAGAGAAACCCTCCGCATCAAGTACGGAAATGGAGATAATGTTCTTAGTCAAGGAGGGTACAAAATAACAATTATTTAAATACAACTCAACACCACTAGCTAAGGTTAATACATAAGTTCCTACGGAGACGGCGGCAACTCTTGCTCCATTCCCCATTCGTAGGTCCACATCACCCTTGGCTAGTGCTCGCACGTCCTTCAGCCCATGCAAGTGATTACAAAGGTGAGAACCACATCCAGTATCAAATACCCAAGTGGAAGTGCAAGCATAGTTAATATCTATCATATAGAGAGAAGAGAGGATTATACCTGACGGTGTCACACATCCGTCCTTCTTATCCTTCAAATACTTGGGACAATTGCATTTCCAATGTCCCTTGCCTTTACAATAAAAGCATTCGGCTTCGGCGTGCTTCTTACCCTTAGCCGTGGCATTACTATACATAATAGCTTTGCCCTTTCCCTTTCCTTGCTTCTTAAATTGGGCCTTGGCTTTTCCCTTCCCCTTTTGAACCCCTAGCTTTAAGTTCTTCAATCTCATTGTAAGAACATCCTTTTGCTCACTCCCACTTGCTTCCATATCCGTTTCGACTTGGGTAAGGAGAGCATGGAGCTCGTGAAAGCTCTTATCCATGCCATGCATGTTATAGTTTGCCCTAGCTTGGGCAAACTTGGGAGGAAGTGAGTGAAGGATGCGGCCAACCGCTAGCTTCTTAGGAATCTTGACCCCTAGACGATCTAGAGTGTCAACATGTTCCACCATCTTAAGCACATGTGGACCAACCTTTTGGCCCCTCTCTAGCTTGGCTTCAAAAAGCCGAGTCATAGCATTATATTGGCGAATCTCGGGTGATTGAGAAAAAGCCAACGTCACCCTAGAGAATATCTCATATGCTCCAAGGGTGATGTATTGTTGCTTAAGGGTTGAGGACATCGGCCAAATCAAGACCATCTTGACGTCGTTTGCTACCTTAAGGTATTCCTCATAGGCGGCTTTGGCCGCATTAGTGGCCCTTGGGCCGGGTTCATTTGGAGGTGCCTCGGTCAAGTAGCGCAAAACGTTATCCGATAACGCCGCGCTCTTGAGCGTTTGCTCCCACTCGACGAAATTAGTTCCATCGTCTTTTAAGATGCATTTGTCCATAACGGACCTTAGCCATGAGTCTTTTCCTAGTTGAACGGTGTTGTTATTGTTTGCCATTGCGAATTATGAATAACTACAACAAAATTAGGAAATATTAACATTCATCGTTTTAATCAATTTTACTTGTATAAACGATTTAAACAAGTCACTCATATAATGACCCCTCACGAAATTATATAAGCGATTCCGAGACCCGCATTTTAGACAAAAGAACATGTTATGCAACTTTTATGTAAAAGACGGTAAGTCAACTTTTGACTAATTCTACTCCTAGAACTATCGGTCGACGGATTTCAACTAAACCCATCTCCTAGTCCCAAGATAACGCTTATCTTGTTGAGTCCAACCCAATTTAGGCGTGTGATCGTATCACCCTACTTACCCGAGGTAAAAAGGTCCACGTTGTGGTTGTTCTAATTAACACGGGGTTCATAGGTGCTTCAATTGGTAAGGCTAAATCTCAATTCTTTTTTAAGTTATGTGAGAGGTCTTGCCAATTTTAGTTATTAATTCCTTATAAGTGAACTAAGTCGGTGAATTTTGAATAACGTTGAATTGACAATCGATAAATAAAACGCATGTTGGTGATTTTGGCATGTGCGGAAAAATAAAGCAAGCAATCAAATTAAATCCTAGTATGGCCACCTAGCTAATCTAATTAACTAGATGATTAAAAATCGGAAACCAACTCCTTGGTCCCTTGCCTCTTCTTGGAACGCCTTCCAATATGGCACCGTCTTTTGGAACACCGACTTTGGGAATCACCGTCTTCACAATAAATAATTACAAAATACAAATGAATACATAGCAAATTCCTATTATACATTTGATCTATAAAATGAAATTATTAATTATTACAAAACGGCGATACGAAATCGCAATAAATTACAACCAAATCGGTATTCCCTTACAGTACGGGTAATACCGATTAAAAATAATCTAGGCCATACTAGGTACAACTTGCAATAAAATAAATAAATGACATTCATTCATTCAACAACATAAATAAAAATGCTGTAAAATCATGCCAAAATCACCCTCAACACTTGACATGTTCATTCTAGCTCGGTTTTTACGAATTTTATCGATTTTATCTACTAAAAATCAATAATCAACAATTAAATCGTATTTAAGCTCAAACTAATTATCTAAACTGATTTAGAACTCAAAATTAGTCCCCACTAATTTCACTTGTATTTAATTAGTTTGAATTGATCGCATTTGCTATTTAAAGAGGTTTATTCATAACTTTTATGAATTAAACCCAAATTAAAATTAAAAATCATTAAAATAGAAACAAAAATATTTGTACATACTGGAACACTTCCAGAAACCTCAAGAAAAAAAAACATTTGCCCAAAAAATTTGAAATGATTTTATGAACAAATAGCTTTATAATAATCGGTTTTTATCAAATAAAAACCAACTAAAATAGTAAAATGATGAAACAAATTTTCAAATTTTACCAGAATGCTATAAATAATATTTTAAAATGTACAAAAAATTTTCAACTCCAGAAAGTCTCGTTTCAATTTTAAGAACAAAATAACTCCTTTAAATCGATCTTTATCCAATAAAAATCAATAACCATGCAATACATGACTAAATGTCACAAAAAAATACATACAATATGTACACCATGCATGTGACAACATATTAAAAAAAATGAGGCCAGATTCAACATGCAACTATTTTTAGTTAACTTTTAACATAAAACCGCATGCTAACTCGATTATAAAGGCCATAAATCATAATAAATAGCAAATTAATTCGTAAATTCACCAAATTTGACCACAAACATTTTGAGGTCAGTAGGTATGCATGCAAATCAGAAAATTTTGTGAAAACCATTTTTAACATAAATTTTCAATTTTTTCTCAAGTTATCGTATAACCCGATTTTAATGCTTAAAATCAACATGCATGCTACAAGCTAGCTCTGATACCACATGAAAGTTCATAGACCTTAATTAGACTCCTCTAATTAGTTACTAAATTACTTATTAATTTAGTGTTTAATAATGATCTATGTAACATGCATGCAAATTAAAATGCATAATAAAAAGTAAGAAGAAATTTCCTTACATTGGGAAATTTCGGTTTTATGGGCACAACAAGAAACACCTTTCTTGTTGTTCTTGTGCTAGAAGGAAAAAGATGATCCTCCTTGTAATCTTCAAATTAGAAGACCTCCTTTGAGATGCACCCAAGAGAGAACCCAAACTAATCACTTGGTTTTTGACTAGAAAACACAAGGGAAAAGATGAACTAATATGAGATTTTATTACTACTCTAGTAATAGAAAATATTAGTGTTTGAGAGGTTTTAGAGAGATGAGGATTTGTAGTGAGATAAGTATGCAAAACAAGAATGAACAAGCAACCAAAAATGAACAACAAAATTGTCCATTTAAAGGACATATGGTCCGGCTATACCAAGCCTTGGTGGCCCCTTATTTTGCTTAAAATAATCCCATGCAAATTGGTTGAGTGTAGAGGTGAGAAAAGGTTATGATCATGTGTCATAAACATGACATGATAACATGTTGTAGTATGATACAAGAAACAACAACCATCATGTTATACACTACATAATTTCGGCACTCACTAGTGTCATGTGGTCCATTTTGATTTTTGATATTTGTCCCACAAATACTTATGATCATATGTTTAATTATCTTGTATAATTAAGGGTTAATTTGATCATATAACAATTATATGACTCAAATTAATAAATAATATACACTTAACTTTTAAGTGATATTTTATCATTATATCAATATATAATGGGTCCCACAATGCCTAGTTAGTTTATTTTACAACTCCTTGTAAATATAATTAATTAATCACCTCTACCTCAAAGTATATGCATAACCTCAACTAATTTAATGAATTAACTATTAATCATTAAATTAAATCTTATTTAATCGTATTAAAATAAGACGTAAAATTTATTCAGTCAATTATCGTATAATTGACTAATAACCTTATCCGGAATGAGTTCGTAACTCAATTTCCAATAATTAACTCTCGTAACTAAACATATATCAAATATATATATAAAGTACTAATTAATATGTATCGTATACAAATAATTAGATTTCTGTTTGGGTCTCATCCTATAGGTGTGAACGAAAGGGGTCAGTTGATTACCGCCGTCATACGACAATAACGTCTAACTCTAGTCAGCTGACCGTTATCGATTTACGTTAATCAACTGACGTGGAGTATCAAAATACTAGTCATCCCACTAATATTCCAAAATGAGATTTATAATATAAATGCACTATTGTGGAGGACACTTGCTCCAACACTATCTACCCGATTGAGGTAATTCAGTTTTACGCCTCATAATGGGTCTTTGCATGCAGTGATTAATGGTAAGGAGGTCATTGTCTCTGTTCTGGACTTTTGCTCGGTGTTTGAGGTTCCTGATGATGGAATCGAAATTAACTCGAGTAAAGAGTGGAACAATGTGACTAAAAAGGAGAAAATGGTGGTGAAAAGGTATTTTGATGAGGGTGTGTCCTTGGTTGGTCATGTGTTCACAAATAATTTCTCTCCTAAATAGAAATTCTTTTTTAATTTTCTTTGGAACACTATTTTACCAAGAAAATGTGGTCGGGATAAGGTCTCTAGTTACGAAATGATAGTTGTTTGGCAGTGGCTTGGGGCCCATAAAATCATCTTTCGTTAACTGTTTTTCATCGGATCCTTCAAATAATTATATATGACGGTCACCAAGTAGAAGCCATCCACTACCATTGATCTTCCATATGGTATGTGGATATCTCGTCTCTTGGAGATTAAAAAGGTTGTTGATTCTAAGAGCTATGGGTTGTCGTCACGGGATGGTATGTGTGACAAATTTCTGAAATTAATGGGTATTGGTGCAGTGGGACCGAAGTCTGTGTTTTGTGGTAAGGGTGAACCTGAAGAAAATCCCTTCGATAATTCCTCTATGCTGCAGAGTGTGGACGCGAAGCTTGACGCTTTTATGTCCAACATATTAGAGAAATTCGAGACTCAAGCCTCAGTATTGACAGGTGCAATCTTGGGTAATTTGGGTGCAGTTCAGCAGGAGAATGTTGCTAGTGGTAGTGCAGGGGCTTGTGGGGTAAGTGATGATGTGGTCTCCTGGATGAGGAGTATTGATAGCCGATTGCATCAAATGGAGTGCAACCTGTTTGACATCCTCCAGGATGTGTTTCGTCATCATGACAGGTTGGCTAATCTGGAAAGTCAAGGGGGCTCGTTGGTTATGAATGGGAAGATGATGCGGGAGGACATGCGGGATTTTTATGAAGCTACGGAAGCTCTTACTCGCAAGGTGGTCAATTTCGACATCTGTCTCACCGCTCATACTAATCATGTGCGATCATGATTTGATCGATTGGATTCCCTCGAGTTCTGCACCCGCCCAGGCTATGTTAATTAACCTCAATCTGGTTAACAATGGTCATGCCCCTTAATTACCCCTCTCCTTGCCCTCTTTAAAAGCTATCTTATTTGGCCCATTTTGGCACCATTTACTTTGTTGGGTTTGTTGGAGTATGTGTCCTCGGCAATAGTGCGAGCACATGATTAAATCTCAATAACAAGAATACAAAGGGATGATGAATATTGTAGTCAAGTGGTCAACATTAATTGGTAACGATTGACTTACTAAAGTTTGATGTTACTGTTGTATGACGGTGGTGATCAATTGATCCCTTGAGGACACACCTAAAGGACAATTCTCTAATCATGAAAGTTAGTTAATTGTATAGAGATACAGATTAATGAATCCCTTTAATTTAAAAAAGTTTAAATTATGAGTGAGAATTACATCTTATTGTAGACGGAGTTCCATTGATCCTGCACATGTAAAATAATTGTTAGTTTAACATAAATAATACAATTGTTGATTAAAATGAATACGTAAAATACAATGTAAGTAGCAAAATACCCTTGGGAATGGTTAACTCTCATGGCACAAGTTTTTTTAGTATGCCCTATACCACGACACAAACTACATGACACCTTAGTCTTGCATTTCTTATCCATTTCATTGCGAAATCTTTTAGCATGCGGTCTACGTTCTGCCCTTCTTTTGAACTCATCACACACTATTCTAGGACCATTATAATGACCCCAATAAGCCTCATATTTCAAAGGGTGAAATTTGCTAGCATATGAAGCCAAATGCTCTCCCGTTGTGTAGCTAATGTCCACAAATTGTCTTGCATTTAACTTCATTTTTTTTACAAACCGCGTACACATGTGAACAAGGGTACTTGTACGTTTGGAACTTGTTACAAGTACATGTTCTCTTTGACAAATCAACGGTATGCTCCTTTTTTGCAATTTTCCTCTAACAAATGTGTGATTTTACTACTATAATGTAGACCCCGCAATAAACGTTTCCTTGCCTCTTCACGACGCTCAACAAAATACGCATTGACTCTAAAAAATATACAGTGCACAAGTGCGGTGATGGGAAGAAAACGTGCTCCATTAAGCACATTATTAATTGCCTCGGCCAAGTTTGTAGTCAATATGCCATACCTATGACCACCATCGTGACAAATTGACCACTTCTATATTCCTACTTCAGCTATATAGTGTTGTGCATCTCTATCAATCTCACCTAGACGGGCAAATCCAATGTCAAACATCTTTTCTTGAAATTGCATAGCCGTTGAACCAAACATGATTTTAACTTGTACATTCCTAAATCTAGTGTTAACATTTGAAGCCAAATGACGAATGCAAATCCTATGAAAAGCATAAGGCTCCTCCCATTCACTACCAATTTCACTCATTGCTTTTATTATCCCCGCATGTCTATCGGATATGACACACAACCCACTTCAAGTCTTATGCAAGCCATGAACCAAGGCCAACTATCACTAGTTTCGAATTCAACAATAGCAAAAGCCACAGGAAAAATCTGGTTATTGGCATCAATTGACATAGCCATCAGAATTGTTCCTTTGAACTTCTCGTACAAGTGTGTTCCATCTATGGTTAAACTGGCCGACAATGTTCAAACCCTTCAATGCATGGTTTAAATCCCCAAAAAACACGCTTGAATATATGTATATTTGAGTCTCCTATGGGTGTGGTTGACCATTGGACTATTGTACCAGGATTAGATTCTTTCAAAGCTTCCATGAAATGAGGTAACGTCTAATAAGATGCATCCTAATCACCAAAAATATCCCCAATTTTTCTTTGTTTTTCATTCCAAGCTTTGGCATATGATATTTTGTAACCAAACTTATCTAAATTGAGTTCAACAACAGACTTCACCTTATATCCTCAATCCCCCTCAACATAGTTATGAATCAAATGACTTATGAAACCTCGTTTTAAATTAAAGTGGTCTTGAGGAACCATGTCACCAACACAGGAAGAGTCAAGAGGACCTTTGTATGTGACAATTGTAAATGCTTGAGAATAAGGGTCTTTTCTTGTCGCTCTTAACCGCTAATTGCAAGGGTTAGGAGATCGACCACATTTATAAGTGACAGTGCCAGGCTTTGATTCGGCAACCTTGAAAAATTGATTTGCTTGAACACTATAAAATGTCACCTCATCGCTTATTGAAGCTTTGTTTGTGAAGACTTGTCCAACGACAAACTCTTTCCCTTTTTCATATCGAACCATACTCTCCCAAGTTTTGCAACTATTCAATTCATCCTCATCTAATGGATCAACCTTATTAAGCTCAACAATTGGTGCACTAGCAAATACAAGATCATCATCACCATCTTCCTCAATTACCATCAAATTCTCATCAAGTGTGGCGAACTCCTCATCAAACTCATCACCCTCTAACCATCAAATTCCCCCTCATTTACATCATTAGATTTAAGAGATACAAATTGACCAACATCATCTAGCTTAAGAGGAATAGTTGGTGTATGGGTCACAATTTCGCTAGTGAAAACTTCAACAAATATGTCCATTGACGGAGCATTTGAATGACGAACACTTGTCCATAATGCTTTAAAGGCTCCCTCATTATTAAGTGGTACAACTTTAAAAACACCCGGAACTTGGAAATTTCATTTTCACAATCAATCTAAACACATAACTACAAAAATTGAAAGGAGATGTAATTACCTTGCTAATTAGGAATTATAATTAATAAAACAAGGATGCGAGGTGAGAGACACGCCGAAGATGAAGTGTGAGATGGTGTGAGGTGAGATGAAGTATGAGGTGAGGTGAGGAGGGTGTCGGTTTTTAGGGGTAGATTGAGATTGTGTTTGAGATAATGAGGGTGGAGGGGAAGAGGGACGTCTGTTATATAAAAAAAATACTGTGTTATAGACACCCCATTCGGATTGACGTGTCTTCTTCAGGAAACACGCCAATGCGAATGGCGTGTCTTCTTTTTGTCATATATCAGGAGCTTCTTCTTGTGCCAAAACATTTTGCTGAATAGACACGCCATTGCCAAAGACGTGTCTTAGGAAGTAAACACGCCATTCGGATTGGCGTGTCTCTGTGCTCATATAGACTTAGCTTTTGCCTCATATGTACAACAAAGACATGCCATTGCCAATGGCGTGTCTCTTCTGTGTCATTGCCACGCAAAACCCGAGCCTACGTGGACACCAAAACGATAAATAGTTTTTAAACCGACCCAAAACGATAATTTTTTATTTTTTCAGCATTATTTTAAAAACGTATTCAACTTATATCAACTTGTTTTCAATAGTGGTTACATCTAACTGTAAAGTGGTTACAAAATATCGTCTTATTGTTTCAGACCAAAATGGCGACCAATTGAGGAAAAATAGACCAAACAAACAACAAAGGGAATTAATTTTTATTATTCCCTTTCTCTTTTCTATAGACCCCAAACCAAACAGCCCCTAAATTTTGTGTGAGACAGTCTTACAGTAACGGTTAATTTTTATGAAAATTATCCTTTTATCAATAACAATAAATAAATGAACTTTTTCTAAAAAGGAACCTTCTTGCAATGTAAGACCGTCCTACCATACACTTACTGTTAGTTATGTAGCCCACAATCATCCCTTATTACGACAATGTCGTGCGCAAATAGACCAACTATGGATTCTTTTGTCCCCATATAAATCACACCGTCGTTCATTACTCATTAGTATATACTCCGTATTATAAACCTTTCGGCGCTTCCCGCTATTCCCGTTCATCCTCACTCTTTACAAAACCCCACGTCCCCACCAAAAACAGTCCCGCACTTGTTACACGAAATACATACAAAACTATACTCTTCAAACATCAAATAACAACAGAAATCATGATCATTCCATTACTCTTAATCCGCCCTAGTTATATGTGCATTACATTATAAGGTCCCGGAAAAAAAGAGAAGAACAAATCAACAATGACAATAACAGCATTATCCCAGCGCTTAAAAAACGTTAGTTTAAGTGTAACCTTGCTTATATTTCCGGAATAAATCCTCGGTTTTGGCATTCCTAAATGCGCAACATCCTATAAGATAAACGCAAACTAGAGCGACTAAAGTAACAGTTAAGATAATATTAGCTTGCCTCCATTCCTTTCGAAGACTAGCAAGTAAACCAGCTTTGCAAGCGTCACAAGAGTAACAAAGTAGGTTTTGGTCGTTGTTCCATGCCAAGCAATCCATGTCTGCTGCCGTGTCTATGGGGCTAATCCAGTATGTTGGGTTTACAAATGTGTACCCGCATTCTGTTGGTGGTTTGCAACATCCTGACTGTTATGTATCATATCCAACAACAAAAAAATTCAACTGTTAGAGAAATATGGTGTTTGTGTTATTTTGACAGGGATCCATATATGCATTAGTACGAGTTTTTTCTTTTATTAGGGGTGGTCAATGCAAAACAAACTAACAAACCAGAAAGTCTTACTTACGACGGGCTTGTGACGGGTTAAGCCCTACTCACAAAGAACAAGTGGGAGTGCAAGTGGGGAGATCCATTTGTCCCCACTTGGCTCCCCACTTGCACTTTGTGAGAAGAGCTTGACCCGTAGCTATTGCGACGGGTCATCCCGTCACAAATTAGAATTTGTGCTAACAAAATGGGAAGTGAAGGATAGGACATATCATAGGATGGCTTAAACATACTCCCTAGTCCCTCTTTGGCATAAAAACCATAGAAAGAGGGAATCATTTGTGATAGCAGTTAATGAATGATAAATTTACAATAGTCATATGATAAAATTACCCATAAAAAATCCTTTTAATATAATAAAATACCCTAAAATAAAATATATTATAAACAAGTGACCGGGCGGAGGAGTAATTTGAAAATCATAATGTCAACAAAGTAATAATGCAATCTAAACTAGTAAGGAAATTGATATTTTTAATTGAAGTTTTCAAATTTTTTGCTCTAATGGGACTGTCTTTACTAGCCCCTCAATTTGTCACTAATCCACAATTTCAGAAATACTTATTTTCGAGCTTTGTAATAAAGATTTTAATCTTAAATATAAAGTTTATAAGTATTATTCTAAAATTTTTGAGTTTTTTACATAAACATAAAAATTCAAAATATTATCACAAAACTCGAAAGATATACATATAAATAATCAATTAGATGTTTATTTTGAACGGCAAAAAAATAAAATATAACAAAAAAAATTTAAACGCTAAAAAAAATACACATAAGCTTATTTACATCTTTTACGGTTATACAATACTCTTGTACAACCGGTGTTATAATCCTTACCCTTTCACTTACCTTGATGTTGAGTCCTCCGCAGCGGGCTTATAGAATTAGGTGCATGAGACCGGCCCACAAGCAAGTGAGGTTTCATCCTAAAACCAATTGGTTTTAGGATGGAACCTCACTTGCTTGTGGACCGGTCTCATGAACCTAATTCTATAAGCCCGCTGCGGAGGACTCAACAAATGGTATCAGAGCCGACGGTTCGGCTTGGGACCGCAAGGTGCGATGTGGTGATGGTGCTCGAGATGACGCGGAGTAGCGTCGTGGTTGCGGAGTAGCACCACCGCTGGACTCTCACCCTTGGTCGACCAGAGATGCGGAGTAGCATTGTGCGGAGTAGCCTGGTTGGCCCGACACGGGGTTGTGTCGGGTGCGGAGTAGCGCCAAGTGAGGGGGAGTTTCAGCACACACAAATGTGAAAGGGGGAGATTGTTGAGGTCTCTTCCCATATGTGTGTGAGGGGCACTATCCCACATTGGTAGAATACAAGTGAAGGGACTAGTTTATAAGTAAGTGGGCTACTCCTCCTATCACCAATTGGTTTTAGGATGGAACCTCACTTGCTTGTGGACCGGTCTCATGCACCTAATTCTATAAGCCCGCTGCGGAGGACTCAACACTTGAGTTTTTTTAACCTTATTGTTTTCATTATACTCTACCTTATTTCCATTTTAATTTGGCTTATTACGTCGCCCGCTACCTATTTAAAAAGCTTTTCATCAATTCACTACTCAATGAATTTTCTAGTTAAGCTAATGAATATTTGCATAACATCAATGTATATCTTAGGTATCAATCTAAACATCATAAAATTGTTAATGCTGATTTTGAAGAACAATGATTTAGTATGTATTTGATACGTTCTAAGCTTAAAACAGATAGTGTACGTCTTAAATGAGAATTTGTGTTTGAAAAATACCTATTTTGTGATTTGTTAATATCTTACACCACTCTAAGAAAAACTTTATATAAAATGACATGTCACATTTTATTAATTAAATTTATAAAAACTTTTATCCATAATAGATGACATTTATATAATTTTTCTTTAAATGGAGACTTCATATTTTTCATAGTCATGTTAATTCGTCCCTTCGTCCCCAAGTTCCCATGTATGAACAACCTAAGTTTTTATAATAGAAGTCAGATCTTAAAATTAAGAACAAAGTTGTAGTTGCAATAGATGAACTTTTTATTTTGGCTCCTTATTATCAAGCCGAGATTAAGAACCACTTTTGCTATTGCTATAAGAGGGTGTTCGTTTCGTGCATAGATATGAGTTTGGAATCGGGAATGATATCGGGGTGGTATGGGTTGGAACTTGATTACTCATATCTTGTATTTGTTTCAATTCTGAGTGGCATGGTAAATCAATTAAAGCTAAAAATCTCCAAATACAATATTTTAAATAATAATTTTCAATGTTATAAAATCATGTAAATAACTATTTAATAAAAAAAAAAATATATATGGAAATATTCATTTACAAGTCATAGTTTTTTTTCCTTTCACTTAATATTGTTCTAATTTGATAAGCATATCAATCTCTTACCCACCCCCTCCTTGGATATGAGAAACCCATACCTTGTTGGTTTGAGGTATGGGTATGAAACTTTCATATTTATCAAACAAACACTTGGTATGAGTTTATCTCATACCAATATTGATTGAACCAAATACTCCCTGAGAAACTTCATCGACGAATAATGATACAAATCTAAGGTCCTGTAATACTTCCTTAATTTACACTCTACTCTAAGAAAATCAAATACTTACAAAAACATGCTGCACATGAATTACCTCAATCGGAGAAAGGGGAGCATTGAAGAAATTGAGAGCCGAAGTAGAAGTCTGATTCAAGTCAGCACAAATGCTTGTATCACTCAAACATCTTTTAATCCCAGCCCACTTAAATGGGCCCTGAACCTTAAGTCGAAGCCAACCCGAAAAATCTTCGAGTTTATACTCTAAATAGGCGCGGCTAGGGGCGAGGTGACCTGCGCCCCTAGCCGTGACCATAAACACACATACAACCACTGCGGTTAACAAAATGAGCATAACAAGCATACCAACTAGGTATATTATTAGCAATGGACCAATTCGCCAAAACCCGCCAATAATACCAAGTATGGCAATGATTAAGATTAGTAAACCAATGATTATGACGGGCCATTGTAAGACCTTCACACATGAGCTCTCTGTCTCATTAGCTAGCCATATTCCGGTACCGATAATTGGGATGGATAGTAGCATTGCTACCACGTTTATGGCTCCTATCACATTGTTGCTTAGAGCCATTTTTATTGTGTTTTGTGTGAGATTATGATTTAGATGGTATTTTGTTGATTATGGGATGTTGTGATGTGCAACTTTAGAGCATGTGTTAGTTTAGCAAAGTGAGGAGAAACCCTTTTGTGTTGTGCATTAACTTGAGGGATGTATAAGCTCAATGTGTAAAGGGTTGTGTTTTGGATGTTCAAAGTCCAAGTTAGTACAGTTGTTAATGTACTTTATTGATATTGCAAATAAGCTTTTGTTCTGTTAACCATCTTTGAGGACAATAAATTGATTCCTTTCTCTATGACCGAGATCATGACCCCGAGGCCCGAACCCACCGGAGTGCTGGAAATACTATGAAATTATGAACCTAGATATTACTATCTATCTCCTCTTTTCAACCGTCTCTTCTACCTTCTCCTCTCATACCCCATTAAAATAATCTTTATTTTGCTTGATTCACTTGCCTTCTCAGCTCACTCGATAAATATTATTTTAACCGTTTGTGAAAAGGATGAAGAGAGAATTGGAGAGAAGGTTAGAAGAAGTCCATAGCAATCCCCAAGTTGTTATCATTTTTACTTTTGTCATTTTTATCGTGACTCATTTCATTTCTTTATTAGCTTTTATTTAATCATAAAAATTATAACAGTAGGTCTTGCATAAGATGGGTCGGATTTTGCAACGGGTATTTTGTGAGAGGAAATGGGTAGAGGGAACAAGGTTGGCACCCCCCATGTGCTCTCCACTCACCCTTAATGGGTATTTTGTGAGAGAATATGGTATCCGTCTTAAGCTTAAGACGGATACCTCCGTCTTAAATAAGAATTTGTGAAATTATAAATGTTTTATATATTCACAATGTCTTTATTTAAAAAATGTTAACAAGATTACACATGATTAAAGTTTAAGTTATATATTAGAAATAATTTTGAACCATTCTCTTTATTTAGAACACAAATTCTCATTCTCATTTGTGACGGGCACTTTTCGTCACAAGCTTGTGACAGAGCAAATGTGACCATTTTTATGGAAAATGTAACTATTATATGACTGGTAACATTTTATGGATGATTACTTTTTAACGCATAAAATGGTCACATTTAGTCCGTCACAAGCTTGTGACCGTCACAAGATAGACCAATTGTATTTAGAAATAGTGTTAAAAAAACAGTTGATAACAATTGACCGTAGGAAATTGAGTATTGTAATCATAAACTATTCTTACTTGTAACTAATATGTAGTGTGACATCTCTCAAGTCTCAACCACTGAGACACTACTCACATACGATTAGTAAAACGTATGTTCAATTGAACTCTCATTGGAAAAAGTTAACATTAATAATCTATATCTATATAAAATAATAAAAGAAAAACACTCCGGCATTCTTTACCGCCTACTTCACATGCTAATTTGGTGGGGGAGGGATTCTCTCCATTTCCTCAAAAGAAATGGAGTGATAAGTTTTTTTCAACAGTTCAGATTGAATTTTGCTTGCATCGAACGGTTACATATTTATGAATAGAAATAAAGATTTATATAGAGTATAAAGATGAATATATTATTTAATGGGTTTGTGAGAGGAAATGGAGATAAAGAAATGGAGAGGATCCTATTTGGTGGGACTTAATTCTCAACTCACCTATACGGCTATTGGGTTGTAGTGCTATACTCATCAAACCAAATTAAACAAGTTCTTAATGTCAATGCATTATTAGCTCATCCCAAACCCTAACATTCGATTTCATCACCTTCTCACTAATCTGCTCCTCTAAACTTATTCGTAATTTTTCGGCAATCCAAGCAAATGATATATCAACAACCTTAATAGTGCGAAGTTAATTTTTAAGTCAATTGATCATTTACGTGCTATTGTTTCATTTTTAACTATTTTTCTTTATTACGGTGGTTTCAATAGAGTAATTTGCCAACATATATGCATGTATGTTACATACTCGGTATGTTTTAATTGGGAAATATGATTATACATCAGATGTATTATCTCTAGAGATGGCAAAAGGTGACCCGCCCCAAAGAACCGACCTGACTAATCCGAAAACCGACCTGATAGAACCCGTAAATTTGCTTAACTGAAACCGACCTGAACCGACGCGAAGGTTAACCAATAAACCGATAGAACCTGAAATGATATGACCTGAACCGACTTGTGACCCGACCCGACCCGAAACCCGATTCACCCACAAAACCGACCTGACCCAAACCGAACTGAACCGACATGTAACCCGCTTAAATTCGACCCGACTCATAGCCAAATAATCATTTTTAAGAATCTAAATTCCTTTATAGTTTGTTTTTTTTGTTAATAAATTTGATATAAAAAATTATCGCTCATTTTATTTTTCAAAACAAAATGTAATCTTAAAATAAATAGTCAGTTGTAAATTTAGTACGATATATTCCTAGTTAAACTTATTAATAATTATTTTGCAAGTGATATATGTAGAAAATTTTAAATTAACGAATTGTGAGAAAAAGAGTGTTTAGTTTTAGCTCATTGAAAACAATAAAGGGAAGAAAGAGTTATGAGTTATGGCCATACAATCCGACCTCGGTTATTAATTATGATCTTAAATTCCAAACCTCAAATACACCATTCTAATAGAGCCTATTCAAAATTAAATACGTAGGATCACCGTCAAGATAATAAATAAAATCTATTTCATAGGTAATTCATTTATTTCCTTGCCATACTTCATATGTCAAATGTTCAAAACTATGAACTACATAAACAACTGATTAATTTAGACCAAAAACATTATTTTTTGTCC
>JAIUZE010008068.1:0-65981 GCA_022085475.1 Heliosperma pusillum | reverse complement strand
TTCACATGATAGCTTTCATATGATAGGTTATATGTTAGTTAATTGTTTCATAACATGAAAAGCATATCATATATGTTAAGGTTTTGTATTTTCTATATACATTGCTTTTATGTTATTCATGTTTAATTAAACTCGACATTTCGTGGCTGGGAGAACTCGGAGTTACTCCCCACTGACTGTGGCTTCCGTGTTTATATTTAATGCGGTTGGCAGGTTTGTGATGCATACATTGGGTACATTGACGAGCTAGCGAGCGAAGTATTTACCTTGGACCTATATTCGGTTCTTTAGGATTGTATATTATTATACACTCTTTGATTTCGTATTTATACGGGAGATATGTCTTCCGTTTTGGATATTTATTTTGTATAATATTATTTACTTTTTGTTATGAACCTGTTTATTTAAGACACCTTTGTTATGTATTCTCATCTTTTATTTAGTTAAATTATTTTTTTCTTTCCGCATATTTGAGGGTGTCACAATTATCTTAAACTTGATCAAAGGGAGGGTATTAAATATTAATAACATTTTCCCTTTGAATAATTAATTATACAGTCTTATCGTAAAAGAAGTTCATAATCCTTTCATGTTCTAATGTATAGTGGAGTATGTGTTAACTGCATAACATAGAATAATAAATAAAACAGGTTAATATATAAGCATGAAGAACCCCATCTATCTATGTATGTGGAGTAAATTTGGACTTTTGTATGCTTATCATATAAGAGTATACTACTACTAATAATCTATTATACGTAATAGTTAAGACGAATACCCCCAAAGGAAGATAAAAGTCCTATGTGCAAAAATCCCCATATCTCTAATCTTTACTTTTAATAAACCGTACAATATCTTTTTCTTTTTAACAATATATTTTATACTTTATTTCATATTCAAACTAAATATTTTTGAAAATTAAAATATATTAGTAGTTCATAGAAGTTTGATTCTAATATTGTTCGAGAGTGTTTCATGAAGCTTGATTCTCTATAACACCAGGCTTAGAAATAATGTTGTTATAGCCTTATAAGTGAGGAGTAGGAACTATATATTGATATAGAGTAATACGGAGTAGTTATTAGTCGTAGAAAGTGCAAATTCTTTTTTTGGGTAAGAACTCTTGCCAAAACAAAAAAAAACAATTTCGTTAATCTGGATGATGTCGACCATGTCGTCAATGTAATATTATACGAATCTTCATATGAGAGACTCTTAATGATACTAAAAAAAATCTCTGAATTAAAGTAGTTACAAAAAAGGTGATCTTCTATTAACTACTGAAAAAAAATCAACAAACTAATGCAAACTTAAATCCAATGCAAGTTAGTTGAGATGTATTGAAATTCCATAGAAAATAAAGTTATCTACATACATTTTTACACAATAAACTAGTTCTGTTACCCGTGAAATTCACGGGACTTTTTTTGTTGGTGGCATTTGTAGTGGGCTAGCGGCGTTATTATATCTTCATTAGCGCGTATTTGTTGTTCGATTGTACAAAGACATTTTGTTTCTTTCTATTTGTGGTGTATGAAAGTTGAAGGGGTTTAAGGGTTGTTTATCTTGTAGTTTTTAGATTTATGGTGTACATGCTCAAACAGTTAATTATGAGATATGGAGTTTTGATATTTAGGATGGAAGATAAATTATCCATGATTCATAACTACTGTACTAGTCGCATTTTTTTTTTTTGAATTAATAGATTCATGAGATATGGGAAATCATTCCAAATGTGCCAATGTGGTTGACACCTTGCATTGAAGTCTTGATTGTGCTTACCCTCTTAGAAATCGATTTTTAGATGAGTAAAAGATAACAACTTTTATCTAAGGTTGGCTATATCGATATATCTTCAAACTATACTACATAGTATATGCAATCAATGATACACTAAACATGCAAAAAAATTGATTTACGCTCCCACAAAAATAGAAAACCTAAGCTTATGGGACTTTTCTCAGTTGAAAGAAACAAATGCAATAAAACATAATCTATTTCAATAGTCTCTCGGACGATAACAAACTCTGGTATATATTGTTAAGTATTTGGTAAAAGTGGAAAACCAGTCACCATATTCCTTATCTTCCAAGTCTTTTTACATACTTAGTCGATCACCCTAATATTATGGGTAATATATATCTTAAGGACCTACATTTATCAACATTAAAAATAATTTGAATGTAAATGTAAAAGTCATCCATAATTATTACGTACCAGCAAGGTTTCATCAATCTCGTAGGTACCCTCCGTAATTAGGTTGATTCATTCGTTTTGTATTAGTGCTAAACATCTTAAGCAAGATCGTTGTGTTGAAGTTCATAAACCTATATTAATGATCGTCAAACAAAAAGTTAGTAATTTACTTGTCTGTATACGATATCGTAGATAAAAAGGGGAAAAATACGTAATGAGGCTCCATCATAGACCATAGTCATAGTCTCAAATATGGATTTTTAGGAACTTTTTTATACCATTCTTATTGACAATATATAACACTCCATTAGACTCATTTCTTGTTACATAGTAAAAAAAATAAAGAAATTAGAATCAATCCCAACACAATCTATAATAACTTCTAATAAAAAATAAGTGTAGTTGTCACTTACATTTTTTATACGTGGATACGGTCATACAAAAGTACATGTTGTCCTTCTAAAATGCAATCAAATAGTCCAAATATAAATTGTTATCATTATACCAAAACAAAACAAATGACCATTGAATAAAAAAATGAGAGAATGGGATTAAGATTGCACAAGAAAATAACTAAAAAACTAATAGTGTAAAAAAAATGTAAATATACGTACTTGTCAATTGTTGGCATGGGACATAAGTTATATATCATCCATGGTTAGAAAGAAAAGTTGAATTTAGAATGTATTGGGAAGTATTAAAAAAGAGTTGTAAATAAGGACTTGTAAAATAAGTTAGGTAAAAGGGAGATGAAGAGAGTGTTTAATTGCAAAGTAACAATAATATAGTGGAAAAATTTAGTAAATAAATAAAGTAGTCAAAATGAGAGAGATGAAGGGGCTTGAAATTCCTTGTAGTTATTTGTAAGATAATAAATTAGTTGGTAACGAAGATGAAATAATAGGCATCAATTGAAATATTTAATTTGAAATTTCAGTTTTTTATTGTCTCAAGGTATACGAAAAGACAAGAGAAAATGAAAGCACAATAATTATGTAAGTTCTTATTATTTTTTGTTAATTATGAATGTGATATGTGGCAAGAAGTTGAGAGGTGACACGTGTCACCTCAATGGAGGCTCAACAAGCCTTTTTATATTATTGTAAGATTCGAAAATGAAACATTATGCTACTCTATGTTAAAATTCAAAAGCGACCTTACCGAATAATTTATTGATGTATCTTCATACAGAGTAATATATCTTAACCTACACATAAAATAGATAAGACTTGTCAGAAAAGCATTGGTGAATAATTTGATTCAAAGCAAAAACAACTTATTTGTAGACTATTGCTACAATAAGATTTAAACACAATATAAACCGCAAGATTCAAATAAATAAACACAACAAAAGTAAGAAACATAAATATAAACAATATAACGTGAAGTGGTGATTATTAATTTTTGAATGAAAATACATGTATATTAATGTAATAGTGTTTGTTTAGGTTTCTGTACATTAATTTTATCCAATCTAACTTTTAGGTAGAATTTTATAATCTTCAGATTTAATTATATTATTAGGTGTTGTAGTGCATCACCATTTTTGTGAGAACATGAAAATATGAAATAGTTGTATAGTTGTATATCACATTCCGTATTTTATAGGTGGTAGGATACATCCAATTTTTTATATGCTAATTTTGCATACAATGGAAATACATGAATATATTTATATGGGTAGTTTGTATAATTTGGAATGCTGAAGTGTTTTCGAAAAGTGGGAGACTTTATAATCGCTCGAAAAAAGTTTCCTTTAATAATATAGATAGATAGACTAGATTTAATTTCCGTTCGATGCACGAACATGTCGAGAGAGTCTTATGTAATATTTTTAATTATATTAAAAACGTTATTGATTAAATCAACTCTAAAGTTGACTTGTTACAATAACAGAAAATAATGCATCCTAGTTTATTAAAGCAACAACCACAGAGCTAAGGTGTCGCTCTGTGGTTGAAAGTCAACAATTCAAAGGCAACTTTTCACTTGCTAAATTTTAGGACCACGTTCTATACATCAATTTAATTAGATGGCTTCAATGTTGCCTACTCAGAATTGTTCAATTATAATAGTACAAAATTACACTGTTTGTAAAAATTTAACGTCGTAAAAAACAAATGAGAACCATGAGACTGATAAAATAATTTGATTAAGCGGATTCATTAATTTAGCAGAAATAACATATACTCCGTAATTATATAATGTAATGTCCATAAACATAATGTTTAAATAACAAAGATTCAAGGAGTGCTTAATAATGCTTAAAAACTCGAAAAATGAGTGCTTAATAATGCTTAAAAACTCGAAAATGAGTTATTTTTTAAAGTCTTAAAACAAAAATATTTATATTATATGAAAATCACACTAGAAATTACAATCTACAATGTTTAAATCTTTAAAATACAAAACAAATGAAAATTGTTCAAGATCTATTCGGTAAACATACATGCAAAGTTTTTAAAAACATTAAAAAAAATCAGACTATCAATCAATGACGCCATACCGCTTCAAATGGTGATAATAATTGAAGATTTAGGGAGAGGGAAATGAGAATATAAGAGAATGAGAGTAGATGGCGTCTAACCTTTTTATTGAAATGAGAATACTTCCTCCATTCAACTCCATCATATAATTGCAATTTTCTCTCAATATATAAGTAAAAAATATATTCATGTGTGATCTTGTTTGATTCGTCTTTACGAGTACATTATTAATATCTAACTTTTATAATTTTTGCAAACACGTAGCTAACGATATTTACCGTGCAAAACTCGTCTCGGCAAATGTGAAAAAATTTTTTGGTAGAGTGGAGTTGAATGGAGGAAGTATAAGATTTAGGGTAAGGTCACTACTGAAATTATGAAATAAAAGGTGATTACAAACGTCTGTGGCGGCTGTGACTATGCGAAGGAATGAGGTTGTACAAGGTTTTGCAATTACGGCATAAATTATCAACAATGGGTTATTGGACATTGGGTCACTTTTGATGGTCAAATACTACCATTGATATTTTTTAGGCTAACAAGTGGGTGATTTGGTATGTATTTAACCCGTTTTAAATTTAAAACGGATAGTGTTCGTCTTAAATGAAAATTTGTGATATACATTTATATATCATGGGTGCAGTCGAATTTTGACAAGTCTACATATATTATTAATTAGTACTTATACTTCAAAAATTAAATTAATATATATAGGGTGATATCATTCAAGTATCGTTTCTTATAACACTGCTAAAAATTAATAATGCATAATATACAAAATGTCAAATTTTCAACCAAACCGAATATTGAAAATGAAAGAGCAACAACAAATCATAAGTGTAGAAATTATTTAAAATATATTATGAGAGTGAAATAAGTGAGGAGACTACTTATTATTACATTTCACACGCATCAGTTTAATATACAAGGATAAAGTATTAAAGCGCGTAAGTTGTAGAAACAATAATATATGCACAAAGAAATGTTCAAAAAGTTTTAATACGGAGCATCATTTTTTTTTTTACATTTTTTATTGCTAATTTTTTTAGAAAATATTTGTGATCGGAAATTTATTATGAAAAATCACAACATCTTTAATAGAACCGGTATGTACAAATCTTTACATTATTAATGTAATTTATATTTATCTTTTTGTATACCCTTTATTACTAATAACGTTTTAAATAGCATACCCGTGCAATTTGCACGGGTTTAAGACTTGAAATTGTTTTATCACGGGTTCACTGTTTTACCATTTGACAAAATTGTTTTAGACGTGTACGAGTCATAATTTTCATTTTATTCTGCTTTACTAATTAGTAATTGATACTAAAAGAAAAACACGTCAAAATTTTTATTTAAAATGTGCACGGGTAAAAACGTTTTCATATTAAACATGCACAAGTAGCAATTTTTATATTAAATGTGTAAAGTCGCAATTTTCATTTTGTCATGTTTCACTAACTGACAATCGGTACTAAATGAAACAATAGGGTATTTATCTTAAGTTTAAGACATGCCAAATACTACAATACGGTGGTTATTAAAAACAGTTTTGGTATTTTCTAGATAACAAGTACGGTGATTTGTATGTTTTTTAGACCGTCTTAAGCTTAAGACTAATAGTGTTCGGCGAGAATTTGGGTTATGGGGTTTGTTTTAGGGGTGATTTTACGATCCAATAGCCGCAACGTATATGAACTTAGTATATACCGGTTTCTCGGAGTAATTTAGACTCAATACTCCACTTTGTAAACAAATTTGTTAGTTTGTTTGTCAATTATTTTAATTGTTTATTGAAAATTCTTTAATAACATGCACATGTTTTATTAAATGAAAATCAGGTGTCACCATTTGCACGGGTCTACAACTATTCAAATCGGGTCAAATTTTTCATTTTAATTATGCACGGATTAAAATTTTCATTTTGTCTAGCGCAAAGGTCTTAAAAATATAGACAAGTTTAACTAACTGAAATATGCTAAACAATTTGTACGGGTCGACAATTATTCAAGCCGGGTTTTGGTGAAGTAATCCTAACAAGAAAAAGTAGAAACTAAAATTTTGTTAACAAGTGAAAATATTGTACTACAACAACGACTCGGTCGATTGACCCTAAAGCATTATTTATACTAATTAATATCGAAAGTTATAATTCAAATTTAATATTTTAAATATATATAACATCATAACCTTACAACTTTAATAATAAAAGTTGAAACAAGATACCCGTGCAATTTGCACGGGTTTAAAACTAGTGGGGCTCTATTTGAAATCCGTCTAGATAATTGAGATTGATTAGTTAAGAATTGTTTGGCAAATACTTCTTCTCGAACAATATGAGTCTTAGATAAACTCAATCTTTACAACAACAAAATATAAACAAATTTTATATATATTTCATTATGGATAATATAGAATCTGAAAAGTATTTTATATAACTATTAGTTTTATATATATTGTCGAGAAATGAAATTATTTATCACACGCTTCATCATAATCTGTGTAATATGACTTTCTATAAGTTCTTAGCTTAATTGTCGTGATTATTAGTTATTACTGATTAATGTGCACTTAGATATTTCTTCGTGTAAAAAATTTAAGTATGTTTGATTTGCGGGATCACGTTACCTCCTATTTTTAAATTTTATTTTAATATTAATACTCATACAGTCATACTCATTGAAAACGCTCTTCATGCTAATAAATTAGGAAAATGATATATACAATCTATTGGGCTGTATTTAAGGGTCTAAAAGATGAAATAAAAGCTTAAAACAAGCATTAGTAACATCAATATACGCGTAATTTTGTCATAAATTTCAACTTTAATTCTACTTAAGGAAATATATTAAACTAGTTTTAAACCCGTGCAGAATTGCACGGGTTTGGTTATTAAATGAGCAATAAGCAAAATCTAATTATATATATAAATATTAGGATTAAAATGCAAAAAAATAGAGTAATAATTCAAGAATAATAATAATCAAGGACATGTATAGTTAACAAAAAGATGTCATGTTTATATAGAAGGAAGATAACAAATTTTCTAAAATTTCAATATTTTTTCAAATGACATTTTTTATTATACGAATAAAATCAATTATATGTGAAACTTCCACTGCGATCTGTAATACCGAAGAAACTTTGCAAACAAACATACAAAATTATTAAATTAAAAAAGAAGTAAAAAAATTGAACAGACTTGGAAAAACATTTCCTAATGACCTCATCGTCCGGGCATATCTTTTTCATTCTATCTTCTCGAAGTTGTGCATATATTTCGTATAAAAAATCCATAAGTTGTTCTTCAAAATCAATCATTATAATATGTAACATATCTATATGACAAAAATATATCAAAAATACAAACTATTACCTAGGTAGCACCAAAACGGACACAAACGCATAATACGGCCTCCCTTGAGATGTCGTCATGTTTCTTAAATTTAATAAAAAAAAATATATTTATAGTTATAAAAGTACAACTTTATTTTTATAAAAGTACTAAATTTAGAATAAATATTCAAGTAAGTACTATATGCTAATTAGTTGAAACATAAATATCTGAATAGGGTTCATTAGGTGTCCGACGCATATTTGGAAGTGTCGTGCGGTGTCGGTGTCCGACATAGACACGTCAGATGGTAGAAGTATCCATGCTACCTAGGAATCACCTACTTGAAATTATAAGTGCATAATTACAATACTACTTCGTTGGATTCATTGAAATGTTGACGTTTGCTTTTTGCGCACTATTTATAATAAGTGATGAGAATATTCAATATAACTTCTAATGTATAATAGAAAAAAATAGTCATGTCATACATTATTTTTAATTGTCTTACAGAGTGCATTATGAATATCAAATTTATAGATTACTTTGTCTACTACATTATGTAAAATTTGTAATAAAAACTTGTCTAATAATATAACAAAAATGAAATATATTTCCTTTGTCTAAAGTGAATAGTTTACGTATTTTTTTATTTTGTGAGAGAAAAATAAAGTGAACGCATGAACCGTCTCACTAAATTTTTAGAAGGATAATAAGCTATTGGACCATAACTTGGCCGCAAAACCTGATGGAGGAAAATAAGTCATTGATTGACTGATACCCTAAGCCCGTTTCACATACCATTCAGAGTCACTTCGCCAGTTTTAATACTCTGTATTTATATATCCTAAAATTGTTGTACCCTAGACTGTCACATATCGTCTTCATCCCTCTCTATATTCTGCCCCTACTTAGAGAGAGAGAGATGGTAACGCTACAACCATTATCACCAACGCCACTCAAAATGTGTGAGAGTGAATAGTAAGATACTTCATACATTATGTAACTTTTATTTGAGTGACTTTAGCCAAAGTTGTAGTAGCGTTTTCACATCCCTAGTTATAATGTCACCTTAGCTTCAAATTAGTCAGACAAATGTTCTTAGGATTTCTTAAGGTTATTGAAAAATTAGTCCAAATGATTTTTGGTTTTCTTTAAGGTAAACCTCTATGAGGCTCTATGAGGAAATTGAATAGAAGATGAATCTACAAAAGGTGATTTTTTTATTTACATTTTATATAAATAATTTGATTAATTGGATCTCGTCAAAATATACCTAAAAATTCAAACATTGATTTTACATTTTTTTCACAATGGTTATTAAATTTCAAATATTTTTATTAATCATTACTTTTTAGGTATTATTAAATTAAGTTATTAAGAGCTGGTACGCTGCCTCGAATTATTTTAAACCGTCAAAGCAACTGTATAATTTTTTATTTAGGGTTTGAATTTTTTTAGTACATATGATATTTATAAGGTACATGGCCAAATATTAATATTCTACTATGAAAGAATAAATGTAATTTATTATGAGTAAAATTTTGATGTGACTAATGCTGCAAAAATGTCATATTCAAAATTTTTCGTTCTCAAATTACTCTTGTTTCCTTTATTTTTTATATTATTGTTGGTAAAATATTTGATGGGTAGTGGATTAATCATTGACAATTTTTTATTTTTTATTTGTTTGAAACTGTTAAATAACAAATTTATTTAAGTTTAATTTTTATTTTTATGTTTATTTGTATTTTTAATCTGATAGGTATTGGAGTTGCTAAATTAAGGAGCATAAGTAGAGAAGAATCAGAAGATATAAGAATAAGTAGGGAAGAATCAGAAGATAGAAGAATTGAAGAAACAATAGAAATTAGGAGAAAAAGAATTATACATCGGATGTACTACCTCATACTAGAATGAATTTGAGTTTTTATACATTTTTTTCGAGCTTTTTAAAATTTATAAATTACATTTTAAATCTTATATGTGATGTATTTAGAGTTTTATTGTAATTTTTTTGAGCTTAATGTTCAAATTAATTAACTCAAAAACTTTATATTAAAATTCATAATTTTTAATACTAAACTCAAAAACTTTATTGTAAAGCTCAAAAACTAAATTATCTGTGGTAGTACATCAGATGTACAATCCACTTACTTAGAGATTAATCACCCCTATATATAAAAGGGGAGTTTTTTCCACCCTCTTATTGGCTGAAAAAAAAAACTCTGTTTTTTTCCCTTTTTCTTAGTAAGTAGGACCCACAAAAATTTCACACCATTTAATTACTCTCTTTCATGCTCTCTCTATTTAATTACTCTCTCTAACACTCTCCAACTATTCTACATATCCTACATTCTTTATTGGAGTTATATAATATGACCTAATTATATAAATATAAATAAAATTTAAGTCAAAATTTTTTAAAATTACATTCATAAAAAAAAAGGAGTAGATATTTTATAATCCAGAAATAATAAACAAAAATAAAAATGATTTGAAATTTTATATTCCAGAAATAATATAACAATTCCCACAATATGAAATTTTACATCTCATAAATATTTCAGTCCATACACAATCAAAAAATTAATTTATACAAAAATAAAAATAATTCGAAAATTTCTATTCCAGAAATAATATACAAAAAGAAAATACAAATTTTGAAAAAGTAACTTTTTTTTATTGATGAGGTAGGCTTCCCACGTTCTTCATCAGATATAATTACTCCTGAAGTTTACTCCAAACATGCATCTCCTTTAAATTAATATACTATACATTTTCAAACCATATATTATAAATTTATAATAAGGAGAAATATCATTAATATAAAAAAAATGAAAAATATCATAGAAAACAGAAATAATTTTGTTCGAGAAATTATTCGACTTATATACTTATGAAAAAAAACCAAATATACAATGTTAAAAAGTAAAAAGACAAATAACAAATGAAAAAAATCATAGAAAACATAAATAATTTTGTTCGAGAAATTATTCAGGGATGAATTTTATACTTATGAATAATCAAATATACAGTGTTAAAAAGTAAAAAGATAAATAATTTGTAAGACATACGCCTTTGATTGACACCCTGAATAAGAGCTCTGATGACAAATCTAAACTAAGAAATTAGTAAAATTTGATAGGATGCATATTGTTTATGTGATGTTAAGGAAAATTAGAATAAGAAGGAAAATGAGATAAAGGAGTAAAATTAAAGTAGAATGGACTATTGTGCTTTTTGTACTGAGAACTGAGAAGGAAGTGAGAGGGACTGTTGGGGGCGGCGGAAGGTGAGAGGCAATCAATAGGAGAGTGATAGTAAATCATACGGAATATAGGGTTAGTAAGCAAGCTGCGTAATTTATATGGATTCTAAGGGAGGTATATGGGCCAAATTAAGCTTCTTCGAAGACAAATTGTACCTCTCAAACGAGTCCGCCCCTAATAATATGAAGCATACTCCATTTTATTAATTTGATAAACGGATTCTTACTTTTGTTTGACCAATGGGTCGGTTTTGAACAATTGGGTTGCGAGTCAAGATAAGCGGACGGGTCTTTGACCTTTAATACCAGGTCGGGTTTACGAGTCAGGTCAAGTCTTGACAGGTATATGAGTAGTAAATTCGTTAATTAAGTCTGTCGACCTATATTATAAAATCTGAACATACATAAACTATAATGTAAAATAATAATAATTAAGTCCATCAATTTAATGTATATACTAAACAAAAAAACAGTAAGATAATAAAAAATAAATGTTAAGTATTCAGCAATTTGAATAAATACAATTTACTTCCAATAAAACAAAAAAAATAACAGTGAAAAAGAAAGTAATTTGATCATAAATTTATAATAGCCAATTATTTAGTAAAATAAAAAGACTGGATGAAAAATAGCAATAAATTATTAATACTAAAAATATGAAAATAAGAAGCGTAAAAAAAAAGAACAAAAAATGCTTATAAGATAGAAATCGATCAAAAATAAAAATATGTGTAGAAAAAAAATTCATGGATAGAGTTATCAACATTAATAAAAATGAATATAATATCATCAAACATCTTAATTAGACGGAGTACTTAAACTTTGTCCTATTCTGTATAAGTGTATAACCCATTAAGACGCCAAAAAATAAAAAGTTTTTGCAATCTTAAGACGCCAAAAAATAAAAAATGCATATATAAACCGAAAAAGTTAATGAAGGATAAAAATTGAAGTAATAAAAATCAGGTATGTTTGGTTGAAATTAGTACAACAAACTCAACTGATTTAAATATAGACTATAGAGAAGATAAGGAGCTACGCTTCTAGGCTTTTAGCTGAGTATCATTCTTTGGATCGTACTCCGTATTTCTAACAAGGAACAAGGGGACCGACCTAATACACAAACTAATAAAAATATTATAATGAAATTTAAATGTAAATGGTCACCCCTATATGTGTAATTTTTATAAATGAGTATTTTTTTTAGTGAGTCTACGCCAATTACTTCCACGTTTAGCATACTTAATACACGTTTTTTTAATTTTAAACTATTTAGTTCATGTGTCCAATAATAGCGCATGCAATATGATAATACGACCCGTGCATTTTATGCGCGAGTTTAAAACTAGTTAAGTAGGAAAAGAAGAGAGGATAATTAATTAAGAGAAATAATGGTGGGGCCCTTTTATTTTTTCATTCCCTTGTATTAAGCGGCCAATAGGAAGAGTGTAAATGTTATTGCTTTAGTATATAGTAGATTCTTACGTATGTATTTATCATCAATAAGTTATCTGAGATTATCTACCTTTTCTAACAGTTAATGGATTATACATCAAAGGTAATACATCTGATTTATATAATTTTTGAGTTTTATGATTAACTTTCTGAGTTTTATTTTAAAGAATCTGAGTTTTTACTATAAAGATTTTGAGCATGTTTATCTAAATACCGGATTACGAAATATCGTCGACGTTTTAAAACAAATCGTCGACGTTTTTCATAAAAAAGACGTAACCTACCCTTGCATACATCTCTCTTGCTCTCTCCTCTTTTTTCACTTTTACACTATTTTCACCCATATTCATCTCAATCAACACCGCCGCTATTGCCGCCTCACGGCCCTCACCCCTCACCACTGCCTCGCCCCACTGCCCCCCTCACCCCCAGTGCCGCCTACTGCCCCCCTCACCCCCACTGCTTCCTTGCCGCCATTAACAACCACAGTAGCTCTTCTTTTTCCCTCCATACACCACCACCACTTCATTTCATTCCCACCACCACTACCCCCGTTGCCGCCACTATCACCTTTGTCCCCTGCATCTCAGTTGAACCCACGACAATGCCGGCGCCGAGGCACCACCAGGACGAACGAAAATCGACCACCATCAAGCAAATCACAACATTAAAATGAATTTTTTAATCCAAAACCAACATTAAAAAAGATACAAAACCAAGATGGATCATTTAATCCAACAAAAAGAATGATATAAATGAAAAAAATACAAAGTTAAATTGCTAAGTACATGATTATAGATTTATGAGAGTATAAATTTATGAATAAATCACTAGAGAAAATGTTAAAAATAAATGCAATTAAGGTTTTGGTGTTCTTTATTTCTTATGGGAATTTGGGTGTGACTTGTGAGAGAGGGTGAGAGAATATAGACGTTAATATACAACGTTGAAAGTAGTGAGCAAAGTTAATGTTTAACGTTGGGCTTGTGTTGAAACGTGGGGTTTTGACGTTGGGCCTGGGTTTTGACGTTGGGTTTTGACGTTGGGCCGGGGTTGAAACGTTGGGTTTTGACGTTGGGCCTGGGTTGAAACGTCGGGTTTTGACGTTGGTCATGGTTTTGAACGATGGCGATGAATATTTGTTAATTTCCGCTTGTTTCAAACGTTTTGTTATCGTAAATTTATAATTTTATTCGTGTAAAGTCTACATATTTTTGATTAAATGCTTCTTTATTTTACCGTTTAATTTTCACTTGAAACCGTGTTTCAAATTTTTGTGGAAGTTTTTTGGATTATTTTATGAGAGTGTAGAAGATGAGAGAAAAAGAGAGAGAGACAAAGTAGAGGAAAGGGTAGTGAATGTCTTTTTTTAAAAAAACGTCGACGATGTTTTATAAAACGTCGACGATGTTTCGCAACCCTCCTTTAAATATTAAGCTAAGAAAATACAACATTGCTAAAAAATTATTAATAAATTGAATTAATTTTGATTTTTCCATCAAAAAATTATTAATAAATTGAATTAATTTTGATTTTTTCCATCAAAAAATTATTATATAGTTTATGACTTGTAAATACTCGGAAAAAAAATACATGCAAACTCAAAAATTAAAAAGTTATAAAGTACTACATCCGATGTATAATCTTTTACCCCCTTTTCTAAGCACTATCTTATGACTAAACGGAGCATTTAACACGGATGTTTCATACTCAACTTTTACTCGGTTCCACATTTTACTAATATGTTTCATACTCAATTTTTACTTCATGGTCAAAGTATTTTTGATAGCTTCTTCACCCCCAATCCTATTACCAGTTATTGGCACTTAACACGGATGTATTCATCTTTACAATAAAAGAGATTAAATTGTCATCAACGTAGCCCATATAAGATAAATTTGCTCTTTTTCTGTATGCATTCTGTTTTTATTTTATTCATTCATACTACTTGACTCGTCTTTAAAGTTCTATTCCCTCTATTTTTTTATGATATAGGTGTAAAATTTATTAACCAAATTGTAAGACACAACATAATTACGACATAAGAAATCACCATAAATAAAAAAAACATGGAGTATAGCAATATTAGTAACAAAATCAATAATTTTGGGAACAATTATGAATACGGAAAACAAGAACATAAACTTACTTCATAGGGAGATAAGTACACAAGTCTTTTTTTTTTTTTTTTTTTGCAGCTGTAAAGTAAAGATTCTTATACAGATGGCATTTGACTCATATGGTCAAATGCACTTATTTTACCAAAAACGTAAATTAAAGCGATACAATTACAACTTATTAAACTAATTCGGTAGATGGGGTGCCGGGTAACTGCAAAATGTTGGTGGAGTACGGCAGCTTGGACTTGAAACTCATCATGTACGTCATCAACATGGTATGGGATTCCCAAAGACCACAGGTACATTTGCTCTGACGAGCGACGGGAACAAGATGCACTTACGCCACTAGGACGTAGAAAGGGAAAGGTGAAAGCAAGCCAAACAGACTTGCCTCGAATGGAGAAATATCTCCTACATCTTGAAGAACCAGCTTGACAGACCAAAGACCAATAACCCAAGTAGCCACACCGGCAAACAAACCAATACACAAATTGCTCCTCAACCAAACGCCTGGCCAAATTTACCGTACGAATCCATCCTACGATGCAACCAACATAGACCGGACACAACCTTCTACCGACATTATTCTTCTGATATATAATTATTAGGATCGTCAAGAAGAACAGCATGAATATTTGGATGCGAACCACCACATCCAGCCAAACCAACACCGCTACCAAACCCCTACTCGACCCTACCAATTCACCCCCTTAGGAAAAACCACCAAATGACCTCACTACAAAATAACGATTCCAAAGACCACAAAACCAACAGAAACAGCCCAACCACCACAACCCCGAGCCAAAGCCAACCGAAAATCCCAACCCCAACAGAGACTCACAAAGTCCATACCTTACATGCAACCAGTTCAACTTGACCCACAATAAAAGACAGAAACAAAGACCAAAACGGACACAAGAAACAGAACCGACAGGTGGGGGAAGGGGCAAGGGGGAGGGGAACACCTAATCGGTCTAGACCCGTAACCGTAAGGGAAAAAGATTCAAACTGGATGAGCTATACCCATCAACAAGACCCGACACGAGTGGGTAGAAGAGAACTCAAACCAGGCGTGGGGGGAGGGGCGAGGGGAGGGGGGAACACACATGGGTTGCATGCAAGGCCGGCGACACAGAGAAGGGAGATCAACGGAGGAGGGGACAACGGAGTACCCGACGATACACCAACGAAACCACAAACCCGGTTGATCGAACGGCCCCGGCGAAACCGTAATGAGATAAGATTAGAAGGCCACAAAAGGAGGAGAACGATTCGCCGGAGATAGGCCAAGGGATGGACCCATCTCCGGCGAAAGAGTAGAGGAAGAAATAGGAGGTAGTGTGTGTGGAAGGCGGCGGCGGCGACTCAAAATAGGGTTTTTGTTTTTGTTTTTTGTTTAGAGAGAAGGTGGAGGTTCCTCTCTCTAGAAGATGTATCGATAAGTACACAAGTCAAACTCATATACTATGATAAAAAAAAAAGACAATGTTAGAAGTTGGAGTTAGTAACTACTATAGTGTTATGCAAAACGTAAAAATACCTAACAATTATATATTAATGTATTAATATTGCTCGAAGTATTTCGTAAAAGTTGGAAAATCTATAATCACTAGAAAAAAGCTTCTTTTATTAATATAGATAGATAGATAGATAAATTGATAAATATTGATTATTTAAAAAGTTCGATATTCGTTATAAACTAGTTTTAAACCCGTGCAAATTGCACGGGCATGCTGTTTCAAACTTTTCTTATTAAAAGTTGTAGAGTTATGAAGTTATATTTAAGATTTTAAATTTGAATTATAAATGTCAATAGTAATTAGCATAAATGATGCTAGCTAAATTTGAGTTTCTGCTTTTTCTTGTTACTCGAGTTACTTCATTAAAACCCGGTTGGAATAGTTGTCAACCAGTACAAATTGTTTAGCATGTTTCAGTCAGTTAAACTTATCTATGTTTTTGAAAACCTTTATGTCGGACAAAATGAAAATTTTAATCCGTTAAAATGAAAATTTGACCCGATTTGAATAGTTGCAAACCCGTGCAAATGGTGAGACCTGATATTCATTTAATAAAACTCGTGCATGTTTTTAAAGAGTATTCAATAAACAATTAAAATAATTGACAAACAAACTAACCAAAATTTTTACAAAGTGGCGTATTGGGTCAAAATTACTCTGAGGAACCGGTATCCAATCCACGAAATAAGTTGATCTACACTAATTCCATATACATTGCAGCTATTGGCCCGTAAAATCACCCCTAAACAAACCATATAACCCAAATTCTGATTTAAGACCGACATTATTCGTCCTAAGTTTAAGACGGTTTAAAAAAACATATAAATCACCCCACTTGTTGTATAGAAAATATGATAACTTATTTTTCTATAACCATCATATGGTAATATTTGACCCGTCTTAAAATTAAAACAAATAGTTTATGTGCTCGTCTTAAGCAAAACTTAGTGACAATCTTCATTTAAACAATCGAAAACCAACCCCACCAATTATCGCCCTTTATCATTTCTCATATCCACCATAAAAAAGAAGTTAGTTCCCAAATATCTAAAAGAATATGTTCATAAATCAAATATAATTCTATTTGTATATCAGTACCATCTTTCTATCTATCTTTCCATAAACATAGCGTCGTTTGTACATAGTTTATAAATTGTTACGGAGTAGAATGTTAAATTTTGAATATAATTTGCCTTTACTAGGTAGTATCTGATTATTTTATATTTTTATTCATGTAAGGTAAATTTCCCAAGTAAATAATTCCCCAAAAAAACTTTTGACTCGTCTAGGGCCGGCCCTGGCTTTTCTTTGAATGTTCAACTCCCTACTTTTACGGTGTCATTAAAGTAGGATTATTTTAGGGTACAAAAAGTAGTAGTTATTGGACCAAAACTTGAAACTTGAAACTTGAAAGGGTGAGACAACAGGAGAAACGTGAAGGCTTTCTCATTAATTCCACTGGTATTCCTCTACCACACATGAAGAATGAAGAACAAGTAAAAAGATAGGTTCTTTCTATACAATCTTCCTAATATTTTGCCAAACTTTTTTCTTTTTGTTCATCATTTGGGTATTAGATCTGGGTATTCTGTTTGTTTGTTTGTTTGTTTTTTATTTATTTATTTTTTTGTCCCCAATCAATAAGATCTGGGCTGTTTCAGTTTCCGGTATTAGATATGGCTTTTGTGTTTGATATTATTGTATTCTAATTGATATTTTTGGTTTTGTCCCTAATCAATAAATTGAAGAATTGTTATAAAGTTCCAATCTTTGCCATTTTTTTTATTTTTTTTTGGGATTTTGGCATCTTAATCAATATAATTCTCATCAGCGCTTGTCAAATTGTTTGTAAAGTTGAAATCTTTGCCATCTTTTTAGGATTTTGGCGTCCTAATTTATGCGATTCTTATCAACCAATATAGGTTTGTTTGTAAAGTTTCAATCTTTCACTTCTTTTCCAAGTATTAATGTTGATACAATTAAATTTGTTGATGTTCAGGTCATAAGGGATCATAGTGAAGTGTTGGCGAATTGTGTGGGCGAAATCTACCCCGACTTGAGGTAAAGCTATCCGCGATTCTGTTATTTACGTTAATTGAAAGTTTAAACGTTTGGATTGTTTTTTCCAACTCGACCCGACCTGATATTGACTCAACTTAGAGCCGGCAAAAGCCGACCTGACCCAAACTCCCTGAGACCCGACCCGCAGGTCAACTGATAACCGATGCAACCCGAAATGGAATAAACCCAACCAACTTGTGACCCGACCCGACCTGTACCCAAACTATCGTACAACACTTGCTACAACCCACATTGACCCGACCTGACCCGCAAATTGGTTTACAACCCGATATGACCCGAACGATTCGACCCTAATCCCAATCGTCTCTAACCCACCCAGTTTACTTTAATCAATATTTCGATTTTATTTAAGAAATAAAGTTCTTTTAATTTTTTTTTTAAGAGTCGCAAGTTATTACTTATTACTCGACATTATTGCTTAATAACAAACAGTTCAAAACTCACTTAACATTTGCAAGTGTATCCTTATTTAAACAACCGTAACAATTATTATTCAGGACAAGTATCTAATAGAAGAAAACTTGTCATCTTCCCTTCATTAGACCCTAGCAATTCACGTCCGTCCATCACAAAATTAATAACAACACCGCTTATGAGAAGCGAAAATGCACAACAATAGCATTTAGCTGTACAGGTAATACTGCCAATACATTTCCCATCACAAAAAGTCCAACCTATACATTTTCCAAAAAACGGCAGCCAGTGGAAGTTTAACAATCTGTGTCGGCTTTCTAGCAAAAAGAGCAGCGCCATAGCAATCAATCAAAAGGGTAGCAAACAGTTGGAGTGTAATATGCCATACTTGCCAATTGCCATGCTGCTGTCACTGAGAAAGGGCAACCAACAGTTAAGAAAGGGCAACCAACAGGTAAAACTATACATACTATGCACATTATAAAACAATCAAGCACCAAAGAGAGATTAGCATAATATTTGTATCAATCATATATCTAGGTTTTTAGTAACATAATAGTAGCACGGTGGTTTGTGAGGCACTAAAAAGAGATTAGGTTAAAATTTGTATGAATCATATATCTAGCTTTTAGTAACTTAATAGTAGTTCCCCTCTTAGTCCTTACCTTTATTATTACACTAAAAAGAGATTAGCATAATATTTATATGGCTTTAAGCATCCATATGATCTATGGATTGGTAGTGCTTTAAGGATTTCATAGTCTTACTATCTGTAAAAGCTCTAGAAAGGTTTGTTGTCCTTCCTACCCGGGCATGATCTACACAATTTTGTCTAGTCGTCTCTATCTTGTGTGTTAACAGTTTTGTTGTTGCAGGAATACACAGGAAGATGCCTTGATGGTAATAGATATCTAAAGAACAAAAAATTGGTATGACTGAAAACCAAGCTTTCAATGTAAGTAAACGGTTTCAACATACTTGTGAATAGTTAGAAGTTTTTGATAGCTGTTCTAACAAATGGAATTTTGATCTCACTTTTATCTTATTGGTTGTCAAATTTTTACCCTCTTGGAAGGTCAAGATCTATGTTACTCCGACTCTTCTAATTTCCTGACGTATCCATGTCCGACACTCCACAATCGGACAAGGGTATGACACTTCGACACCTAATTTTAAGCCAAAATATGCAGATTTTTCATAAAAATGGCCGAGTTTGACATTTGGACACCCACCCGTGTTGGATACTTTTCGACGAGTCTGAGCAACATAGGTCAAGATCCAAAATATGCAATTTGTGGTTAGTGAAAACTGATGCTTAAAGTTTTAAGCCAACAATTATAGATTGCTGAGCTTGTGACATTTTGTTTTGAAGTTTCCGTTCCTTCATTTTCAGCAAATTCCATTCTACATATTAGTGCGGGTGGCAAAAAATTCTGCTTACTTTTTATCTTTCTTTCTGGTCTTTTTACAAAAAGACCAAACATATTTAAACAGTTGTGTATTATAATCATAATCATAATCATTAATCAACAATGTATGAGCTACAAAGGCTAAAATCCCATAAACGAAGGGGAAAAGCGCCTCAACCTTTAGGGAGGGTGGTTCTGCTTGCCTAACCTCCTAAAGTAGAAGATAGGCAAATGAACACTTTTTGCAGGTCGTGAAAGACCCACACCATCCCTAAAGGAGCTCATTTTTTATTACTAAAACTAAATATAATAAAAAAATAGTTCTAAAATGAAAGTTAGAAATAGTTACCACACGACTGCTTGATTGTTGGTCATCTTTAACAATCTTCTAAGATTTTCAATATTTCCTCCAAACGCGGACGCTGTGCAGGTGTGTTCTTTGTGCAGTTCAACGCCACTTCCACCAATTTGCGGGCAACTTTTTCATCGAAATCTTTTTCGTTACTTAACTTTGTAGAGATGATTTCCTTTAATTTGGCTTCTTTTGCAAATTGTTGGATAGTCATGGGCGTGGATTTGTGAATCTCAACTTTTGTTCCTGTTTCAAGAGATAACATCTGAAGGAGTATTGTGCCCAAGGCGTAGATATCTCGTGCGCTTGTGGCATTCCAATCCTCTGTAAGTATCATGTGCTTTTAATAGACAGTAGTGATCTAAGTTTTTTGTCCTAAGTTTTTTGTCCTATAGACATACCACACTTAAATAAAATATATGTTATATTTACCTTGAGCCAAATAGCCAGATGTTCCAAGATTAGCATGTTCACCTATGTTTTTTGTTCCTCCAAAGTCTATTAACTTGACTTCATTGTCCTGATCAGTTAAGAAAATAACTCACAAATGTTCAAAGTATATTAAGATTACCAGCCGTGAACTTATTGTTTTAGTTAAAATACATACCTTCCCAAACATGATATTGTCCGGCTTTAAGTCGCAATGTGCTTTTCCTGAATCGTGTAGATGTTTGAGACCTTTAGCTACACCGATTGTGATCCTTGGAATGTCATCTAGTTGAATCGTTTGGCCTGGGGAGTCACACATCTTCCATATATTAAAACAATACCAAAAGGGTAATTTCTTTCAAACATATTTGAAAACAAAAATTATTGTCTGTGAAAATTATTAATTTTATGGTTTCACTATATCATACTTCAAGTGTTCTAGTAGTGTTAAAAGGGACTACAATTCGAAAACGGATTATGTTAAAAGGTAAACTAGAGAAGTGTTACTTGCCTTCAATTTCAAACAAAAATTATTGTCTGTGAAAATGATTAATTTTATGGTTTCACTATATCATACTTCAAGTGTTCTAGTAGTGTTAAAAGGGACTACAATTCGAAAACGGATTATGTTAAAAGGTAAACTAGAGAAGTGTTACTTGCCTTCAATTTCAGATGTGAGGGTTTTCGAGCAGTGATCCAGGAACAAGTAGCCGAACTTATCATCTTCGTAAGTTCCGTGATATAGGACTATGTTGGCATTAGACTTCATGTTTTGGTAGATTGTCCTCTCTGTCTACAAGTTATCAAAAAACTAATTGAATGATTATTTTCTTTTTTTCTCCAACTATAGATATAACATACAAGGTATATCCCTTACCTTAAACTGTCCATAGGCAGCAAGGTCCTTCTTCGGTGACCTTTTCACTGCTAGTCGCTTGTGTTCAATGATCAACACCTCAGTTCTGTCATCGGTTGAGTCTTCTAATGTCGATACCATCTCTTTCATGTCAGCCTCGGTTAAAGGTGATTGATAATTCTTCTTCTTCTTCGAAGAAGAAGCAGCTTCAGGTTTCTTAGATTTGTTCATTGTGTCCGGGTGCCAACTTTTAATAAAAAAAAGTGAACAGAGAAAAAAGGTCAGGCTATTAATGCATTTGCAACATAAAGTATATAAAGTGGTTGTTCTCACGTTGGTCATGTTTAGAGGTGGCAATCGGGTTGGGTTTGGGTCTGGTCAAGTTGGGTTGGGTTGGGTCAGGTCATATCATCATTTGCCAGCCTACCATTAAGTTTACTTTTTGGCCATTGCATTGCAGCCGATTTCGGTTAGCTTACAGTCGTCTATATCCATAGTGTCATGGTCATCGGTCAACAGACATTTAATTTCCATATAGCTTCTTTGTTGTTACTCTATGACACACATACATTAAGGTTCAGTCTGATGGAGACTGCGGTGTATATTTCATCAAATGACGCTCTTGTATGCTAATGGTGCATCAATTGAGCCTCTTCCCAAGATCATGGGACAATCACCATCCTTGAATTGGGGGTGACAAAGTGAGTCCACCATCGTTGTTTTGGGGAAACTTCGTTGTCGCCTCCAATCTCTATAGAGTGAGTCCATAGTGGAGAAGAATTATTTGGGCTGTCTCCTCTTTCGTTTTCATTCTCGTTCTGATTGTTCTCCCCTTCGGTTTCAAGTTCTTTGTTCGACCTCAACCACAACGGGAGGCAGGTCTGAATTGGGTGAGACTTCTTTTGCCAAGGTGAGAATTGTGTTACGACTTAATAATTAGCTTACAAAGTTGACGGGTTCTTTAAAGGCACTGGACTTTACATCTAACGTGCACATGTAGCAAAAACAGATATCATAAGGGCTCACTCGAGCCCTCTGAGGCTCTGATGCACAAGTCTGCAATTGTGTAAGGTGAGGGTGAAACTCACACTTCGGATGATGGCTCATTTGATGTTTTAGACAGTGTGACAGTAAATACGCATTACGTGTATTTTAATTTTTCTTACTTGTACTTGTTGCTTATGCCGTACTGACGGTAACAGGATTACCCAACTTTGGTCAAGGAAGGGCCACCGAGGTGACGGTCCCTCCAGGTTGCGGTGTGGAGTACTTAGGCTGAGTAAGCACTCCGGCTAGGGTCTTCGGCTAGACGATTTATTGGTAAGGTCTCAATCACCAGATTCTAGCAAGGCCATGATGCCTAATTATGTGCTACATTAAGCGCTATAAATTTGTTCCATGCCTGCTTAATTACAATTATCACTCACATTGAATTTAGGTGGTATTGTAAGGGCAGCATCAATTCATTTTACTCCTTCAATTATGAGCCTCTAGAGCCTCGTACACATCGTACAATTTTTGTTCCTTCCCTCAACTTATACGGAGTAACAGCCCCAATCCTGACTTAAATGGCAATTTGGCGTCATACTCATCTTGAAATAATTTAGTAAAATCTGGGAGGACTAGAATACAGGGTTTCACAAGTTCATATTTTTTTACACTCTAAGCAGATTGAGGTGGGGGATTGGCTGATGCAAAAGCTAATAAGGTGGTTTCAATGGACCTGATTAGCTTGTTTCATAAGCATTTCCTGTCAAGGAGGCACTAGGCAGGCAAGTCAATATCTATCACATAATACAATTATTAAGTGTATATTAATTGAGGGATTAGGGGTACACTGAGCTTGATTTAATAAGGCTTTGCTCTTAAGTTGAAGTTAGGTGTTTCTACAATTAAGTTGAATAAGGACTGATACTAATTTTTTGCGATGAAGGGATGTTTCTGATAAGTTAAGCCTTTAGAGCTGAGGAGGAAAGTTCGAAAAGAGGTTGAAAGTTGAAGACAGGTTAAGGAGAAGCTTGCTGATGGGGTATCAGTGAAAATCGAAATTGAAAAATGAAGCCTAAGGTGTCTGTGGCTCTGTGCTACCAATTAAGAATATTTTCTAAAATGGCGCTAAGAAAAAAATTATGGGTTGTGCTTTGACATACGGATAAAATGGTCACATTTCTCTCGTCACAAGCTTGTGACGAAAAATGTTCGCCGCAAATGATAATTTGCCCTCTTTTACTTATATATGGTGTACTTGCTAAAAGATTAACTTATAGAAATATAGTCAGTCGTTCGGTCTTTGTCTTTTGTTTACCATGCTTCATTTTAATTTGAAGGCCCCTTAAAAAAATTCCTTGATTCGCCATTGTTCCTCCAGTAACCCCCTCCGTCCTATCTTACTCTCGCGTTCCGCGTCCCTAGCCTCTCACCACGCATGAGCCTACGAACTACGGTAGTTACACAAGACTTCCTAATTAATAATCAAATAATAGGCATGAGCCTACGAACTACTGTAGTTACACAAGACTTCCCTAATTACTAATCAAATAATAGGAATATGGTATCGTATCGTAACAATTCCAACAATCACAAGAAGTAACATTTAATCGATAAACAAGTAACATGTAATCGATAAATTAGCAACATTTAATTTCACATCTTAACAAACCCTAATACAGGAATCTTGAATTGGTAGTCCGTGATCTGACTCATTGTGTAGTAAAGATTCATGTGGTAAAGATTCATATGTAGTAAAGATGAGCAATCAATGAAAATCGAAGTTAATGCCGTCGGATTACCTGAGCAAACAAGATAATCGTTGAAAATCGAAATTAATGTCCGAGAAATGGCGGAATGCGCAGAATCTTGAATTGGGAATTTCTCTGCGATGAGAGAGGAAATGATAAACGTACAACTTATAAACGCGCGCTATCTTATTTGTTTTGAATGTTTTGGTGTGGGCCGCGTATTTTTTTAGTTTCTTGTTATAAATCGAGGAGTAGGTCACGACTACTATTTGTCTAAAATTTAAAACGGGTCGAATACTACTAACTAGTGGTAGCTGTGAGGAATTTTTATTTTACCCTACGAACTTTAACGATAATTTTTCTCGGGTAAAAACGCATAGGGAAAGATTTTGGTATGCGTTTGACCCGTTTTAAGTTTAAGACGGATTCTAACTGTCTGAAATGAGAATTTGTGTAAATCGAGTTGATTTAATTTCGGATACGGGTTGGTTTGGGTTGGGACATATTAGGTAGTTTTTGGTTGTCTGTTTAACCTCGGGTCAGGTCGGTTTATGTTCGCCAAATTTTCGGGTTCTATCGAGTCAGATTCCTTGGATCAGTTAGCTTTTGCTAGCTCTAACCCTAATCTCTCTCTCTCTCTTTTCATTGCTCTAGGGAATTCGTCATCTAGTTAACACCGATAAGAATGCAAATAACAAACACGAAACAATCACGTAACACGACATCCTTATTTATGGTTATTCTTATTAAAAGTACAGAAATGCTGTGACACACTTTTTTAATTTAATAATATATATATATATATATATATATATATATATATATATATATATATATATATATATATATATATATATATATATATAGTAAAACTTTATTTTTGTAAAGATATTGCATATTAAATTGAAAATAAAAAATCAAATTATATAATACTCCTATATGATGATTAATTAAAGCCTAACGGTTAAATTAGTAATATAACTCACATTCTAATGTATACAAAAATATATCATGTAGGCAAAAGATGATCATGTTTTTTTAATAATAAATTTATTTATGAAAGGTCTTTAAATATATCAATTGTGGACCCGACCCGTCCTTTTCCCCATGTCTGGTAGAGAGTCAAGGCTCCTTTCTTGAGTGGGGTAATTGGAGTAAATTCAAAGGAAAGCCCATGTTATTTATAATGGTTTGAAAAAATTTATATTTTGGCATTTAATATCAATAACCCGATATAACCCTAGATGAACATGCTAAACATGCCCCAATTCCAGTTTAAGAATTGTACTGATATCTTCCCCATCACAAATTCTCATTTGTAAGGGGAATTTGACCCGTCGCAAGCTTGCTACGGGTCGCCACCGTCACAAGCAAGACTTAGTGCTTCCTCATTACCCAATGTCACTTCTATATCATTCACCCCCATGATCTTGGATACTCCCTGCCACCCCCTTGATTAACATTAGATTTGGACCTTTCTTGAGATGTGGAATCAAAAGTTTTTGTTGAATTTTGAACTACCTTTTTACAGTTAGTCTTGCTTATGACGGGTCGGATTCCTCTCATAAGTTTGCAAGTGGGAGGACAAGTTTCCACTTGCAAGCTTGTAAGAGGGATCCAACCCGTCACAAGCTTGTGACGAATAGTGACCGTTACAAATGAGAATTTGTGACCTTTTTAACAACATAGTGGGCTTGTAATGGAGTTGGTTGGGTATCAAAGGTAGACAAATTTATGAATATAGACTGTTTTGAAGAACATGACACAGAGGAACCAACGCCACACAGAGGTCGTTTGAGATTGGGCCTCTCTTGCAATTAAGTTGGAATTAAGTTGGGGAGAAAGAGATTCAGGGACCAAGCCAACAATATTGTGGTTAACAAACTTCACGTCTTTTAGTGTTACCGAAATAGCTAATAACAAAATGGTTGTTGATTAGACAAGAGATTATAAACTAAACAGAAAATAATTGGTGTATTGGGATACTTTGTAACACCCCGGCCCAAACCCTGGGCCGGGAGCGGCCACTCACGGTAGCTCCTCGGGCTGTGTACATGGCCCACAGATCAACACATGTCTTTTCCAGCGCATTTTTGAGTTCTTTTGCATAGATATCCAGAAAAGAAAGTGCATTTTGTTGATATGAGTAGTATTTTCAATCCCTTTAAGCACTAGTCATTTAAGCTTATCAATGGACCTCTTCAACTAACGTGGGGTGTTACAATCACCCACACTTGAAGAACGCAACGTCCTCGTTGCGCCTAGGAGCGTAACCGCTAACCCAGAATCCTCCTCCGCTAGGTGGGTGATCACAATGAAGCATATAACAACTTCCTCCATCACTACACGGTCGCAGGGATGCTCTGATACCACTTGTAACACCCCGGCCCAAACCCTGGGTCGAGAGCGGTCACTCACGGTAGCTCCCAGGGCTGTGTACATGGCCCAAAAATCAACACATGTTTTTTCAAGCGCATTTTGTCCTCACTCATGCGCATCCCGGGAACCTTCCTAGGAGGTCACTCATCCTAAGACTACTCTCAGTCAAGCACGCTTAACTTTTGAGTTTTTTTGCATGGACAGCCAGAAACGATAGTGCACTTTGTTGATATGAGTAGTACTTTTGTAGAGTCTATTGATCGAATACGAAAGAGGGGGGGGGGGGGGTGAATTGAGTATTAAAAACTAGCCCCTTTTTTCGATTTATATGATATGTAATTAATTATTTGATCTTATGAATTAAAATCAACTAATTAATTAATCAAAGTAAGCGCGAATAACGAAATAACGAAAAGTAAAGAGATAAGAGAGAGGCACACGATTTTTGAAGTGGTTCAGTTTCACACGTTGAAACCTACGTCCACTATTCTCGATTAATAATTTTTAGTACCTTTCTACGGATTACAAAAATTACCAACCCACTCGTATAATCAACACTATGATTATAACTCAAGGTGAGTATCGCTAAATACTCTATACTATCTTACGCTAATAAGAAAGTACAATATAACTCACACAAATTCCCGTTAAAGAATTGTAAGCTTATAATGATGTACTATTATCCAATAACGTATTTCACTCGAGCGATTGATAATAATTGATGCACAACTCTTTTAAAAACAAACTCTAAAAATAATAAATATTTGCTCAAAGGTTTGCTTTAAAACGATTTTGGAAAATCAACATAAGTAAAATAATAGCCGTGTAAAATATGTGTATTTCGTGTATTTTGTAAATTGTATGTGAATGAGTATTTATAGTAGTAGAATCATAATAGATCTAAAACCCTAGTATAATATTTAATAAAGATACTTATCTTATCACAAAATAATATTTGCTTATCTTTTAGAAATATCTTTATCTCAAAATATTATTTGGTTTATCTTATAGAAATATATTTATCTTTATATCTCAAAATATTGTTGTAAAGATATAGTAGAATCCTAGATTAGGTAAACTAAGGAAACAAACCTATGGAGGCCGGATTCCTAGCTCACGAAACCCTAGGAGCACGAATCCCTAGGTGGCACAAACTTGTTTAAAATGTTTACAAGTATTTAAAATGATAAATGTTGACATTTCCCTTATGTCTTTAAAATTTGTAGTCATAATTGTTTATTCGCAATGGCAAACGCTAATTCGTCCACCACCACCTATGTTCCAATTCTCACGAATGTCTCATGGCTTCGATCCTTCATGGATCGATGCAAGTTAGAAAAGAATGGCGCTAATTTTACCAATTGCGATATGCAACTCCGCTTGGCCGCGGCGGGTGACGATAGGTTTCGGTACCTTGCCAAGGCCTCTCCCACCGCACCTAATGAAAGGTCAACCGCCACGCAAGGCGAACCTATGAGGCTAGCCACAAAGAGTCCGCCGCGATCAAAAACGTTTTTAACTTCTCGTTGGAGGCCGATCTTCAAGGGAGTGCCATAAGATGAGCACGGCCTATGAGATCTATGCCAAGCTTGTGACCATGTTTTTCCACAAGCCCCCAAGATCTTACATATAAGACGGCTTCCACATTATTCAACATGAACCTAAAAGAGGACCAAAAGTTAGCCCTCATGTACTCAAAGTGATTGAGCATGTTGAGACTCTTAAATTGCAATGGGTGACCATTCCCGAACAACTCGTTATCAATCGAGTCTAACATTCCTTGGGGAAAATCAAAGCATATGTGAAGTTTAGGGTAAACTACAATATGCATAACATGAGAAACCTCTCTTCATGAAATGCACAAGATGCTCGTGCAAGCCGAGAGAGACATGGGCTAAATGTTAGCACTTCCAAGGATGTGCTCCATATTAATAAAAGAAGTAAGGGGAAGTTCAAGAAAGGTGGTAGTAAAGGGAAGAAGCCCTCCACCTTCAAAGGAAAGGGAAAAAAACTATTGAGAATAGCTCACCCAAGCCTAAGAAAGGTGCCTCATACGAGGACAAGTGCCATTATTGTAATGGCATAGGGCATTGGAAGAGGAATTGCACTAAATATCTAGGAGATATCAAAACTAGAAAGATGTTTCAGTTGGTAATTTATCCCTATCGTTTATGTTATGATCTCAACTTTGGTATATAGATACGAATTGTGATTCTTACCCTATTTAATTGTAATTAGGGCATCCTAGCAAGGATAAAGGCAAGGACAAACAAGCCTAAGAAGGCTCTTCAAGGGAAGCTAAGGTAGTTACCCATGATTGAAGACCTATGGAAGCTTGGTCGCACTTTGAATTATCAAAATTTTGGGATGTATTTTGAGATATTGTCTTTTAGAACTTTTATAATTTCCTTGTTTGACATGGAAATTTGTTCAATACCTTTTATTGAGATTGGTTGTAATTGGATTTAGTGACTTGGTTCTCAACCCAAGTCATTCGGTTTGTTGAAACTTTTAGTTCTAAAAACTTGTCATCATACTATACTTGCACAAATAACATAAATTATATCGACTCAAATTGATCATGTAAATATTATGATGATGGGATCATTATAATAAAAGGCTAAGAATTCGATTATCACTTTGAAAGATCAACTGCTAAGTCAAAATCGAGTTATTGAACTCAAAGTAGGGAGTCTACCAAACCAATTGGCATCACCACTTATAAAGAAAGTAAATGACATGAATATGAGTTCACCTCTTTAGCTCTTATAGAACTAGTCTATGTTAAAGCTAAGATTCGATGTCTTTACAAAGAAGTCTTTAGTAGATCACTTAAGGTCATGTTGTGATACTTCTACCTCCCTTACAAGTATGAGTACAAAATTGTTTGTGGCTCATAAGGCTATCTTTAAAGAAAATAGTTGTATTTTTCTAAAGATAGAGTGGGAGAAAATAAGCCACAACGGAAAACTAGTTAGGAACTAGTGAGGAAACCAAAAGAAAATGTTCTTAGGTTGGACTCAAGACTAGTGAGGAGACCAAAAGAAAGCGTTCTTAGGTGAATCCTTAGACTAGTGACGAGACCAAAAGAAATTGTTTTTGATATAATAAGATTATGATCTATAAAGTGGAAGTACCTAGAAATTTTGAATTTCGATTTTCTAAAAGAGACTTATGAAACTATATGGAATCTATGCAAAAGAAAATGTTTTATTTGGAGTTGTCCAATTATAGTTGCATGGATAGACATGTAAATGTCTACAAAAGCTAAGTTAATGAGTAACTATGCTTAGATCCAAATCATCAATGAAATACCTCATAATAAGTGTGTACAAGACCACACATCAAAACCACATGTCCAAATAGGGATTTGGAATAGGATGTGTACATGACACAAGCCTATTATATGTATCTACCTAGAGGTTATGATGATCTTTTCTATTATAAGATATAAGAAGGGTTTCACTCGATTGTCGAAAAGTCATGTATAGACATGAAATTCAGTGGGAGTTAAAGTCATGTATAGACATGAAGTTAAGTGGGAGTTTACGTTATCATGTAAAGACATGAAGTTCAGTGGGAGAAATTGTTTTCCACGTGAATGACGTTTCACTCATTAAGGGTGACATATTCATATTATCTTTTTGAAAGGAGTGGTTGGATTTTAATGTTGGATGAAAGAGGGCAACATGTATACTAAAATCAAAGTCTATTGTGGAATAGAAGATTTTAGCTTGGCATTTAAAAGGTATCTTATAACGATAAGATCCTTAATCTCTTCAACAAGTTAAATAGGTTGTTTATGTGGATAAAAGTGGGATCACTATGAAAGGGTCATAGTCATCCACTGAACCTAAGAGTTGTTGATCACATGAGACCAATCATGTATGCCATTACATATACGTACCTAAATAAATTGTATGTTGTGAGCATGACAAGCCAAAAGCAAATCAATCCATATGAGAGTCATTGGATAGCCTACAAGAACATCCGTAGAGTTCTCGAGCAGAACTCGGAATAGATTCTTGTGTTTGGTAGAAAAATTTGACAATGTGGTAAAGGTTACACAAACCCAAATTTCCAAACTTATAAAAGGATTTATCGAAATCCTAGGCGTACTTTTGTTATACAAGAAGCGAATAACTAAAAGGATGATTGAAGAGTCAATCATTATAAATTCTACAAATAGAGACCTAGTACATTATGATGAGGATAAGGTGGTTTAAAAGGAACTAATAGTAGATCCCTTCACCTAAATACCTATCAGTTATCATGATAACGAGTGGGAGCATCTGTCAAGTTAAAGAGCCCAACACTAGAAAGAGATCTAGACATGTACATAGATGAATTCATGTTATTAGGAATACCGTTGGATGGAAGGAAAAGGCAATTAACAAGGTTGGAATAAATGAATACATGGTATATTCACTACCCAAGCCTTTATTGCATTTAATAAGATCAAATTAACACTTAATTATACAAGATAATTAAGCATATGATTAATAAGTATTTGTGGGACAAATATCAAAAATCAAAATGGTCCATAATGGACATTATGTGCACCGGTTTGTGCATGTGCAAAGGGCATGATTATTGTTCTATTTTATGTCCACAATTCACTTGGTAATTGTGATATTACATGACAACTCTAATCATCACTACCATACTAACACTCTACATATTTTGCATGAGAATAAATTATCAAAATTAGAGGCCACATGTGGTTGTGGGTGCCGGCCTAGTGCCTTCAAAAAGGGCAAATGTTGTTCATTTTTGTGCAATTCATTTTTGGTGTTTTATTGTCACATCTCTCTAAAACCTCTACATCTCTCTAAACTTACATGCATACTAATATTCATATCATGTTACTAGTGTAGTAATACTATAATATTAGTAGTATTAATTCTTACTTATTATCTAGTTAATAATAAGTTAAGATTATTTGGGTTTAATCTTGGGTGCAACAAGAAGAAGACCTTCTACTTTGGAGGTTGTTTTATGGAGGATCATCCAATAAATACATGCTCAAGAACAATAAGAAGGAGTTCTTATTGTGCCCCATATTGGTCGAAAATTTCCATTGTAAGGAAATTTCATCTTATCTTTATATTTATGCTTTTATATTTGCATGCATGATAACTAGATCCTAAATCATTAAGTTAATGTAATTTAATGAACTAATTAGAGGAGTCTAATTAGAGGTCTAGGACTTTCATGTGGTATCAGAGCCAGGTTGTTACTTGCATGTCGATTTTAAGCATTAAAATCGAGTTATACGATAACTTGGGTAAAATTGAAAATTTGTGTTAAAAATTGGTTTGCACGAAATTTTTTGATTTTCATGCATACCTACTGACCTCAAAATGGTTGTGGTCAAATTTGGTGATTTTAGGGATTAATTTGCTATTTATTTTGATTTATGGCCTTTAAATCATGTTAATATGCATATTTTATGTTAAAAGTTAACTAAAAATAGTTGCATGTTGATTCTGGCCATGAATTTTTTATATGATCTCACATGCATAATTTACATAATGTATGTAAAATTTCGTGACTTTTAATTAAGTTTTGCATGATTATTGATTTTTATGAGATAAAAGTCAATAAAGTGAGATTATTATGTTCATAAATTGAAACGTCCTTTTCTGGTCTTGAAAATTTTTGGTACATTTTATAATCTGATTTATATAATCTTGGTAAAATTTTGTAATTTGTTTCACTATTTTACTATATTTAATGGTTTTTATTTGATAAAACCGTTGAATACAAAGTTATTTGTTCATAAAATTAATTCAAATTTTTTGGGCAAATTTTTCTGGTTTTTAGAGTTCCTGGAAATATTACAAAATGTACAAAATTTTTGGTTTCAAATTTGTATGATTTTTATATTTTATTTTGGGTTTATTTCATAAATGTTATGATTAAACCTCTATATTTAGCAAATACGATCAATTCGAACTAATTAAATACAAACAAGGTTAGTGGGGACTAATTTTGAGTTCTAAATCAGTTAGATAATTAGTTTGATCTTAAATACGATTTAAGTGTTGATTATTGATTTTTAATGGTTAAAAATTTTTAAAATCCATAAAACCGAGCTAGAATGAGCATGATAAGTATCAAGGGCGATTTTGGCATATTTTTTCAGCATTTTATTTATGTTGTTATGGTTAAATGAATGAATGTCATTTGTTTAAATTTTAATGCAAGTTGTACCTAGTATGGCCTAGATTATTTTAATTGGTATTACCCGTAATGTAAGGGAATATCGATTCGGTTGTAATTTTATTTGCGATCTCGTATCGCCGTTTGTAATAATTTAAGTTCATTTCTAGATCAAATGTATAATAGGAATTTTATTTGTATCTTTTGTAATTAATTATTATGAAGACGAAGATTCCCGAAGTCGGTGTTCCAAAAGACGGTGCCCTTTTGGAGCATGTACCGTAAAGAGGCAAGGGGCCAAGGAGTTGGTTTCCGATTTTGTAATCGTCTAGTTAATTAGATTAGCTAGGTGGCCATACTAGGATTTATTATTTGCTTGCTTTATGTTTTTTCGCTCATGCCAAAATCGCCAACATGCATTCTTATTTTTCGATTGTCAATTCAAAGTTATTCAAAATTCACCGACTTAGTTCGCTTATAGGGAATTAATAACTAAACTGACAAGACCTCTCACATAATTTAAAATAAAATAAAATTGAGATTTAGCCTTACCAATTGAAGCACCTATGAACCCCGTGTTCATTAGGGATACCACGCTCGTGGGTCCCTTTTTACCTCGGGTAAGTAGGGTGATGCGATCACAAGCCAAAATTGGATTGGACTCAACAAGATATGCGTTATCTTGGGACTAGAAGATGGATTTAGTTGAAATCCGTCAACCAAGAGTTCTAAGGGTAGAATTAGTCAAGTATTGACTTACCATTTTTAGATAAAGGTAGCATACGATGATTATTTTTTTCTAAAGATGGGTCTTGGAATCACTTATATAATTTCGTGAGGGGTCATTATATGAGTGACTTGTTTAAAATTTTTTTACAAGTAAATTATATATAAGCAATGAATGTTTATTTTCCGTCCATATTTATTCGCGCAATGACACTTATTTTCCTTCTACGAATTTGTAAATCCGTTCAATCGTGGAAAGGAGTTTTCATTATTTTATACGGTAGCATTTTGATTGCGATCCGTTTAAACCACCGTAGCTAAAGACAAAATGATTTTTCTTTTGATCCTCACATTAACCATTGCAAATGTCTCTTATGAAGAGTATATGAATATGTCACACTTAGTCAAAAACGTTTTGATTTTGTTTTAGTGACGTCTCCTTATTACAATGGTGCATCAATCTTTTTGCTCCAACAAAACTATTTATAATTTTTGGTATGTCGTCATAATGCTCCTTATCGAGGCTTACCTCAAAAGAGGCCAAATCAGTTGGGACGACAAGGTTTCTCAATTTATTTGAAATCATGTTTAACCAAATACCGTAGTCACTTTATGAAAGGTTTATTCTTTTTGAAGGTAAAACCATGAATGAAATGAAGAGTAATCTTCATTTTAATTCTAATCTACTTGTCTAAAAGGAGATTTATGAAAGTGAGTGGGAGCTCTAAGAAAGATGTTTTATTCTTAATTGTTAAGAATAAGACGAGGTTCAAAAGTAGGTTGGCACGATATTGACACAAGCATAGGGAAAAAGGCAAGGCTATTTTGAATAGTAAAGTCAAAACCCAAGCAAGGTGTCGAACCCAACTTTTGATAATTCTATTTTACAGTGTAAGACACTAGAAAAGAATTTGCCCCAGGTTTTCTAAAGAGTTAGAAATTGGGTGCACTATTTTCACCCATAATATCTATATGATCGACATTTATTTTGCTAAATGCAATTTTTGGGTATTAGATACCCATTATGGTTTTCATTGATGTACTCAATGCATATAATAATGATTCGTGCGACGACTAGCCATGATTAAATGTCAACCTATAAGGGAAATATAACTATTGTAGTTTTATTTCTATAGAGACATATAAAAGTTATATTGTGATCAATCTAGTTTTGGATTTAGAGGTATACTTTAACAAACGTTATTATGTACATGACCTTTAAATAAAGAATATAGTATCCACTTTAGTGTACGACACAAGTGTTTCACTTATGTGAATGGAACAAGCGTTGTATCTTTTTATGCCTATACTTGGTCAATGGTTATCCCATACCAATCAAAGATAATTATATTATTGACCTAAACTAGAAATTACTTGTTATATAGATTGTAAAAGGCTCAAAATTGGTGACCCAAATCTAATCTTGATTCTGGACTGTGTAGCACATTAAAAGGCTAGTATTGACTAGTATCCCTAAAACATTTGATTTTGAATCTTATGGTGTGTGTGCGAATCTTGTATTCAAGGCAAGATGATTCGTGCCCCTTTTATTGAAAAGGAAATCGAACCAGTGAGTTATTGGCCATATTACATAAGAATATGTGTAGTCCAATAACATACACACCCATAGATGGTGATGACTACTTCACTTTATTTACCGACGACTTAAGTAGATATTGTGTTTGATTCTACTTAATGAGGTGCCAAGAAAAATCTTTGAAAAGTTCAAAGAGCTTCAATGTGACGTAGTTAACCACCAAGAATATTAGATAGTGGACTTACGACCAAATCGTATAAAGAAATATCTAAGTATTGACTTTGATTTTCACCAAAAGTATTGTGAAATAGTTTCACGAGTTAACTTCTCTAACACACATTATGAGATAAGGCGTTATTGAATAAAGAAACAGAACCTTATACGATATGGTTTTGTCTTTGTCAAGTCAAACTGAGCCATTTGACTAACCTTGGGATTTTAATATTTTTGTCTGCTATTTATTTCCCACCATATTAAAACATATTTAACACAGTCTGATTTCATTCCATATACGATATGGGTGGGTATCGTACCTAATTTGTAAGTTAACCAAATGAAACAAGTGCTCAATAATCCTACATTGACCACGAGAACAAAGAGTTTGTGACTCGTGATGCTGTCTTTCAATAAAAATACCATTATTTCTTGATAAGACAGAGTGGGAGAAAATGTTTAAAGAGCCACAAACTGAGCATATGATCCGGAAAAGGTTTCCTCATTGCTTGTTCAGTAGTTGTTTCTTCGGAACCTAAGAGGTCAGGTGGGATTTTAGTATACTTTACTGAGATGAATTCTAATTTGTGACTTATAAGAGACTGTTTCTATTCCCAACTTCTTGCTATGGCTTAGAGTCATGCGATTCATAATGGACTCCATGCATGATGGTCAGGTATGTGACCTGGTAAATTTTACTTGAAGAAGTACGACCTCTTCAATGTAAATTGATTTTTAAGATCAAAATTTGCATGGATGAACATTAAAATGTTTTCAAAGATAAGTTGGTAGGCAAAGAGTTTACACCAATTGCAATGCTTTGATCCATTCGATAACACTTAGCGATTAAAGCATATCATAGTACGTAGTATGATGTCAATTGGATCTCAAGAACCACCTTCTTGAATACGATTCTAGAAGAGGTAGAATATTTTATATCCACCTGTGGGTTCGTAGATCTTAATTATCCTAAGTTAATTTTGCAAGCTTAAGAGGATGTCTTAAGTAAGTACTAGAGAGTTGGAATTAGTGTGTCAATCATGTCATAAAATGTTTCTCGATATCTCGAGAAATTATGTTTATACATGAAGTTTAGTGGGAGTAATATGGTTTTCATCAGTCTTATATATGGAGACATATTGATCATTTTAGATGATAGAAGATTTTGGAGAAGTAGAATACATCTTTTGGATATCTGGATTTATGGAGATAAATCTAAAAGGATATTAGCATTAAGTCAAAATTCTTATGTTGATAAGATCTTTGATTAGTTCAAGGAAGTTGAACACATAATAATTTATTCCTTTTTGCTTCCGCTGCGGGATCAATTATATACGCGTTGATGTATACTCACTCCGACATTTCGCCTGCCTTGAGCATAATGAATCATTTGCAATCAAATCCAAGTGAGAGTCACTTGATAGGCATAAACAACATCCTTAAGTACTTGCGAAGGACTAAAGATATGTTCCATGTGTTTGGAGTTTACAGTGCGTTGTGTGTAAGGGGTTACACAGACTTCAGTTTCCAAACTGATCAAAGTGATTTGAAATCACGAACTGGCTGTGTTTTATAGAAGATTTATGTGTTGGAAGAGTTCCAAGCAGAAAAGACTATTGGAAAGGTTCCAAGTAGGAGTGACATTTTCAAATATAGATGTCATGTATCCGCTGGAAGTGTTCCAGACAGTTTATCATTGCGGATTTCACAACGGAAATGGAGTACATTGCGTCATATGATGATGCATATGAAAGTAGCTTGGATTCGACAGTATTGGAGGGACTAGAAGTAGTTCCTATAGTTGTATACTATCTCATTATACTGGTAAAACAGTGGACTATCAACCTTTAGGCCAAGAGTCCTAAGTCTAGATCAAACCTAGACATTCCGCAGAAAGTTTTATGTATCAATAGATTCGTAACAAAGAGAAATAGCAAATCATAACGGTGGTGAAAGATGCAAGTTTGCTAATCCTTAGCCATGCCTTTTGCAGGCATGAACAAGTGATAGTCCATGTCATTTCAATGGATGAATATGTACCTGAATTTGCTGTAGATTATGAGATCATGAATTATGATAACTTATCAATTTTTCCAATATTAGATAATCGCATTCATTGTTTATATTTTCGTTAAAAACTCTTATTTTTTGACTAACTCTTAATACTTTGTTTATCCGAATTGGTTGAAAGAAAAGTTAACCCAATTCAAGTGAACAGGATGAACTTAGTGTTTTGTCCCTAGTCACTTATTTGATGTGACGTCTCGAAGTGACTAGATTGTAAGTCGATCGATGGTTGGTTCAGCACCATGGGGTCATGGAGATGACTGGTCGTTTACATAGACAGACTGTGGAGACACTCTGTCGGGCAGTGACCATAATAGAGTCCCTTATCAAAATTGTTGAAGCCTGGTCGTGGCGGGGATTTCTATTTTGTTCCTATGAGTCGATTCTTTAGACTGGCGACCATTTACCTGAGTCGGTGTAGTTTCCGATTGACTTTGGTTTTTGTCCTAGGTCGTGCCGTGAAAGGAGGTCGATGGACATCTTCTGGGTCATGGTGATTGCCCCCCATCATACAGTTTAGAGTGGGTCAACACAAATTGTCCCCCCACGTTGGGTATTAACTCTCCGGGCCACTCGAGGAGTAGTACTGGAAATGCGTGGCCACTCTCGGAAGAGATCTCTTGTAATTTTCCGGTCAGACAGTTACTCTCCCAGATCGAGAAAACCACTCTATTTATAAATTTTCAATCGCAAGTGCGACCTGTAAGATACCTTGCGATGAGTGGGAGGATGTGACGCAAAAGAGACAAGAGAATCGGTAGCACACAACTTGTCGAGACAAGTGGGAGATATTGTATGAGGAGGAGTCCTCCACAATAGTGATGCTACATGCACAACTTGTATCGGACAAGTGGGAGATTGTTGGAGTAAGTGTCCTCCACAATAGTGCATTTATATAATAAATCTCATTTGGAATATACGTGGCATGATTAGTATATTTTGATACTCCACGTCAGTTGATTAACGTAAATCGGTAACGCTTGGATGACTAGAGTTTGACGTTATTGTCGTATGACGGTGGTAATCAACTGATCCCTTTAGGTCACACCTATAGGATGAGACCCAAATAGAATACTAATTATTTGTATACGATACAGTTTAATTAGAGCATTACATATATTTGATATGTACGTTTAGTTACGAGAGTTATTTATTGGAAATTGAGTTGGGAACTCATTCCACTTAAGTTTATAAGTCAATTATACGATAACTGACTGAATAAATTTTACGTCTTATTTTAATACGATTAAATAAGATTTAATTTAATGATTAATCGTTAATTCATTAAATTAGTTGAGGTTATGCATATATTTTGAGGTAGAGATAATAAGTTAATTATATTTACAAAGAGTTGTAAAATAAATTAACTGGATATTGTGGGACTCATTATATATTGATATAATGGTTAAATATCACTTAAAAGTTGAGTGTATATTGATTGTTAATTTGAGTCATATAATTGTTATATGATCAAATTAACACTTAATTATACAAGATAATTAAGCATATGATTAATAAGTATTTGTGAGACAAATATCAAAAATCAAAATGGTCCATAATGGACATATGTGCACCGGTTTGTGCATGTTCAAAGGGCATGATTATTTTTCTATTTTATGTCCACAATTCACTTGGTAATTGTGACATTACATGACAACTCTAATCATCACTACCATACTAACACTCTACATATTTTGCATGAGAATAAATTATCAAAATTAGAGACCATATGTGGTTGTGGGTGCCGGGCTAGTGCCTTCAAAAAGGGCAAATGTTGTTCATTTTTGTGCAATTCATTTTTGGTGTTTTATTCTCACATCTCTCTAAAACCTCTACATCTCTCTAAACTTACATGCATATTAATATTCATATCATGTTACTAGTGTAGTAATACTATAATATTAGTAGTATTAATTATTACTTATTATCTAGTTAATAATAAGTTAAGATTATTTGGGTTTAATCTTGGGTGCAACAAGAAGGAGACCTTCTACTTTGGAGGTTGTTTTATGGAGGATCATCCACTAAATACATGCTCAAGAACAATAAGAAGGAGTTCTTATTGTGCCCCATATTGGTCGAAAATTTCCATTGTAAGGAAATTTCATCTTATCTTTATATTTATGCTTTTATATTTGCATGCATGATAACTATATCCTAAATCATTAAGTTAATGTAATTTAATGAACTAATTAGAGGAGTCTAATTAGAGGTCTAGGACTTTCACATCCTTCCCACCTATTGAATCTAGTGCATAGTAGACCACTGTGGCAGCAAGACGACAAGTAGGATCCGACGGGACTAAGGGGGCGAATGCTCTAATCAAGTAAGTGTCGACCCTCATAGCTGTTATTGATGTTAGTGACCGTAGTTGTGATAGAAGTCGTACTATTGTTTGTAGGTTCGGATGTGTGGTCTTGTATGTTTACGCGTATGACGGGTGTTGACTCCTTGTGGGATCGCTGTAGGTACGGTTTCCTTACCTAGTACTTTCGTATGTTGATTTATGTATGTTATTTTTTATGATATTGTTGATGTTGGTCACTATGATGGCTGACCATGATGATGCTACTTGTGATTGTGATTGCTTACTGTTTCTATATCGCTGGTTCGCTGGGACACAGTACCGTACCCTAGGTTCGCCTCCCGTGGTTCTCCCGCCACGAGGGGGATGTGCACACTAATGTTCTGAGAACTGTGACTGAGGTGAGAGAAACTTTTGATGTCAAGTGATGCGGTTTGGCATCGTAGGTGGAACGGTGTTCAGATATGTAGTCTGACGCTTGCAGGGGTGACTGCTTCAGCGGGAACTCGATTACCGAAGTTTGGAGATGATACTGGTTACTGATTACTAGATACTTGGCTGGCTTGTGATGTCTATTTGTTTGAGTTTGTATTGGTTGATGTATGAATGTACTTACCCCTTCTTGTTGTTGTAACTGTGATTTTCCATTAGGGGGTGGTGAGTAGGCTGTCTAGCACGTTATGTGCATGGATAGCTGGGATAGCTGGGGATGCGCCAAGTCGATGGCCACGATTACTTCCGCTGAGTCCTAGAGTTATGAGACGAGTCTATGTTATTACGTTGTGTTGGATTATTGTAATAAAGTCTAATTATAATTAACAATATATGTTTCTGTATTGTCTATTTGATATGTACTACCTCGGGTAACCAAGATGGTAACACCTTTATTTACTGGGGAAGGTCTAGCTAAGACTTCTTGTTAAGTGAGGGTGTTACAGTACAAAGTGGTATCAGAGCGACGATTTTAGAATCTGAACTAATTAATCAAATGAATGTAGGGTGTCAACTAAAATGAACTTGGTGTAGGTGTGTTAGGGGCCCCATTGTTGATTTGGGGTGAGAAAGAGCCCTCATTCCAAGATCCCGACCCTAATACACTAAGCCTGAAACGCTGCCAATGGGCAGAGGAAGGGAGAAATGTTTATGTGGTATATAATATGTCTAAGAATGCATAAATTTATTTGACATGAATGTGATTGTATGCGTGATGAAGTGTGCGTAAAAATACTTGAGATAGTGTTCGACCGTGATTAAAAGGTGACCCGGGTTAGTAAATTCAGGTAACGTGCTTCCATGAGAGGAGTACGGTTATTGGATACTCTTGAGTCATGTGAATGTGATGTGAATGCGGTGAAAGGTGCGTTAATTGTATCAAATAGCATTGTTAATAAACTTATGTTGTACTAAACCATATGTGTGCTACCAGTCATGATTACTATTGTGTTGATAGTAGCTAACCCGTGACGAGTTCTGGGATTTTGTCCTGAGCTTCGAACGATGTTATTAATGCTACAGGGACGGCAACTTAGTCTTAAAATTTAATTTTTCTGAGTTAACGGTGAGGGTACTTGATCGAGCGTGTGTCGTACTCGACGGAGTGCGTTTAACTCGACCGAGGGCCTGATTTGAAGGAACACAATGCCTAATCAGACTCAAACACTCGACCCAGCGCCAGGGACACTCGATCGAGTAGACGGTACTCGGCCGAATGCATCCGGCTCTCGATCGAGTGCCCCAAATAAAACCGGTTCCGCGACATCTTTCTGAAACCCTATATTCCTCCAATCCCTCGCTTATTTCGACGTATTTTCAATTAACACTACAAAAAGTCTCTTTCAAATTTTTCCTTCTTCAAAAAGCACTTTGGATTGTGTTGAACTACTCTTGAAATCTTCGCTTTACTTCTCTTGTGTTTCATCCTTTCCATTCCTTCAAGGTAAATGTTCACTCTTCTTCAATTTGAGCAAAGTTTGAGTAAGATTGAAACAACATCTGGAAATTTTAGGTATTTCTTTAAGAATCTACTCAACCTTGTTGATAAGTGCTAGGAAATTGTTATAACCTTAATCTAGTTCATAGGATGATGCAATTTTTCCCAAAACTGTTAATTACTATACTCAAAAGCTAGGGTTTGAGAATGTTCGAAAAAAATTTGGTGTCAAAACTTGTTTCAAGAACTACAAACTTCGATTTTGACTAATTATCCCATCTTTTGAAGCTACTATTTTCAATTTTGATGATAAAAGATCGTCGTAACCTTAGCCTGCTGAAATGAAAATCGGGATTTTTAATCATCCCCTTTGCATAACGAATCAAAAAATCTTGCGGAATCGTAAATTTGCAGATGCCTAAGACCGGTGCAGCCCCTAACAAGAGGACTCGCGCTGTAATACTCCGTATTTCTATGTGCTGGAGGACTCGGCCGAGCAGGGCTTACTCGACCAAGTACATAGTGTACTCGACCGAGTATAGGCTACTCGACCGAGTAAAGTTGGCTGGTGACTTTAAAGTGCTTAGGATCTCGGGTACTCGGCCGAGTGACATTGGCACTCTACTGAGTAAGTCGTACTCGACCGAGGACGATGGTTTTCCGGATTTGATCGCACGAATGATTAAAGGCTTCATATGAGGGATTAGTTCATAATCTATTTTTACGCTTTCATTATCACAAACCCTAGCTTTCCGAACTCTCTGTAATTCCTCATTAGCCTTTGATCGTCTCGTGCCGGAATTGCATGTTTCATTGCCTTGATCGATTTCCTTGGTAAGTATACATGTTTATGCTTTGATTGTGATTATTGTGGTAGTCTTAACTGAATTGGGGGAGAGGGAATGAACTTGTATTGATTATATGATTGTTGATTACTTTAGGAAGGGACTTTGTTGAGGAACGCTTCTAAACATTAATACTATTTGCGGATCTTTGATAAGGTAGGGTTTTCCTACTCAGTATTGCATTATTAATCGATGTTTATAAGATACTATTTGTTATTGTTATGTGATTGATAATGGTGTTGATGGACTTCAATGGAGTTCAGGTTTGGGGTTGTTGACGATGGTTACTTGGTTACTATGATTGGTGACTTCGTTGGGAGACGGACCACACCCCGAGTTCGCCCCCATGGTTATCTCGCCACGTGGGGGATTGCGCATTAATGATCCGGGTTTGTCTCGCTGCGGTGAGATGGAACATCAACGCCTGTGGCTGCGGTCCAGGGTCAATAGGTGGTTTTTGTAGAGCAGGCTGGTAACCTGAGTCTAATGAGGTGTCCGATGCGGTGGCCCTCTGGTTTCTCTATCCCTTGTGCTTATCTTGTGCATTGATTGGTAGACGCATTTACTGACCCTTCTATTGTTTTCAAAGCTGATGTGATCCATTGAGGGATGGTGAGCAGGTGATCACATGTAATCCTTAGAGCATTGACGTGATCGAGGATGGGATCACTTATCGAGTCTAGCTTATGCGTTACATTGGAGTCTTAGATACTTGTTTAGTATTCTTTATTCATTTTGCTGATTGATTGGAGTTTGGTTGGATGGTATGCCATTCGTTTGGATCATGTATTGATATCTAACTTTGATTAAATAAACTTGTTCCTTTATGGCTTGTTAAGATATTTATTACCTCGGGCAACCGAGATGGTAGTAGCACTTCCGTGTGCTAAGGGGGTCTTTTTAGGCATCTTGAAATATAGGGGTGTTACACGTGCAGCCGCCGCAAAGGAGCAAGGAGAGTCCAACCAACCTGCCGACGTACCCTGAGTGCCCGAATACCCTTAGGTGAGTTTGGTAGCTTTGCCCAGCGGGAAGCTTTTTGTGCTTTGATGGCCTATCCATTTAGGCCGACCAGGTGTGTTTACCGAGAAATGTTGGGAGCCATGGATTTTGAAGAGGATGGGAGTCATATCTTCTAGATTTTGGGTATGGTGGGGTTGTACCGACTTCGAAAGAAGTCATATGCTTTCTTGACCCTAGAGTTTTTCTGCTCGTATGTTTATGATGTGGATGGCAAGACGGTGAGATTTCGTGTGATGAATAAGGATTTTAACCTGACTTTAGATGAGGTGGCTGAGCACCTAGGTTTGACCAAAGCCAATGAGTTTAGTGTGGAGACCATATGATCAGGTTTACGGGCCATTACATACTTTTCTTTGTTTACCGGGTGACTCGTGTCTAATGTTAGCTCATGATTGATTAATGATGTGCAACACCCGACCCTGAGGCTGTTCTTAAGGATGTTGACCTGCCTATTGTAAGGTAGAAGTAATGTGAGTAAACTTAATTCCAATGAAGTGTTATTGTTGGTTGCCTAATTTAACCCTAGGCGAGGGAATAAGATTTAATACACCGCCCAAGCCGTAGTGTGTGCCAGTTTAGCTCATATGACCTCGCCGCGACACCGCCACCTTAGCTGCGGTGCCATAGTGAGCCACCTGGCCTAGAGGCTGACTGACTTCACACCCACCAAGGAGTCGAGGACCTTCCTTCCTTATTCGAGGGAGTTCTTACCATTGATCGAGACTACTAGTTGCACCTCATGTGTTAAGAGAGTTGGAGGGTGTGGCTTTAGCTTGGAGGGTGAGGGGAAGGTTTTGGATGACATTACCTGCTGGGGATAACCTCTCCTTTACCGACCACCTAGCATTGCCGACTCCTGGTAGTGATGCCCCAGCACCTCCCGCTCAGACCTATCTTATCCCAAAGCAACTCTTGGTGGAGATGGTAGAGCCAACTGTGACTACCCATAGGAGGAGGGTGGCATTAAATGTTCCTAAGACTCGAGGAGTGAGGGAGGAGTGAGGTGAGCCGCCATTTGTTCCTCGGGAGCATGGACTTTATTAGCCCTACTACCAGTACCCCTATTACCCTACGTTGCATGACCTCCGGATGCAGGTAAGTGATTTGACTGAGAGGCTATCCAATGCCTTAGTCTTGTGGAATATGCAAAAAATGGCTCACATGCAGAATGTGGGGACCAGTTTAGCTCAACCGGCATGGTGGAGGGGAGTGGGAGATGATAGCATGGTGTTTGATTGTTATGGGGTGAATATGGTTGACTGGGGGTTGCCTCACCGGACCTTAGGGTGCCCAATATGGTAGCCAGTTCCCGGTGAAGGGGTGATGGGTATTGTGAAGAGACGTCAGGAGCATCCAATGATGAGAACATGGATGAAGATGCGAGGACATGGCAGTGAGGCGAGCATCGTGTTAGATAATGGTCGTTGGTCATCTTTTGTCGTTATTTGTTAAGTGAACTCTTTCTTTATTTTTTTATGGTGTTTGGAGACAATATTCTAAGTTGTAATCGGCCATAAGGCCAAGGCTGGTGCTACGTTAGTGATTTTTAGTTGTTATGCAGATTAGAAATCGTAAGTTTAGAACTTGATGTGAAACTTCGCTTTAATCAGTGTTGCTTATGATTGTTCACTGAGGGGGGAATGCATGTGCGTCGAATAATTAGACCCATATCCAGTGGCACTCGACCGAGTGATAGGGGCTGCTCGGCCGAGCTCAGTCAACTCGATTGAGTATGCCATAAACTCAATCGAGTCCGACTAGATCAGTAGCTTCTAAATTTATTCAGAAGGTGACACTCGACCGAGTGTAGTACCCTAGTACTCGGTCGAGGGAACCTCACTAGACCGAGTAACAAATACAAGAACGATTAAATTAATTGGATTTATATGAAAATTTTGATCATCGTCGTTGGTCCATTTTAGATGGTTAATCGGATATTTGTAAGCCTTTCGGATGGTATTATAATTCATAGTAGCACGATTGTACCATTCCTATCTAGTATTACGTTTGGGGGTAGTATGAACGGTATATTCGTATATATACTTATTTGCTTGGTGCGGTTATATGTTAAATCATTGCGGGGGATAGATTACAAACATTGTTATATACTAGTAATAATACTATTCTTATTTTAGTTATTAAATTGATCGTTTATGTGATAAGAGCGAGTTGTGGGGAAATCAGGTATGCAGTTGGTTTACGAGAGTGTAAATTTCCATAACGTTATGCCAAACTGAAAATTTGGGAAGGACGATTTTGGGGATTGACGTCTCGCGTTGAAAGGCTTTAGTCTCGGAGACTGAACTTTAGTGACGAAGTTCTTTTTAAGAAGGGGTAGATCGATAACATCGCGAACATTGTAGTAACTCTAAAGCGATCATATTCGGAAAATAATTATATGTAATTGCATATTGGTAAGCTATGTGGTATTAAGAGCGATTGTTGTGACTAAGTGAATGTGTGTGATGTGACTAATTATATGTGACTAAGTGTAATCTTATGTAACTAACGAATCATTCATAACGAGAAGTGTACTAGTCGTATACAGATGTTCAATGTGTACGTATAGATGATTGTGTGACATGAATAGTATGATAATGTCATGGAGTAATCAAGGGTATGTTATGTGAACGATTGCCATTAATATGAACGTTAAGGGAGCATTGTCTATGGTATGAGACAGATATTGATGGAGTGTCGTGAGTATTCCTATGCCTTGACCTTAGCTGTGTTGTCGTCATTATGAGAATATGGTGAATTTCAAAGACGAAATTCTTTTTAAGGGGGGAGACTGTAATACCCGCCCTTTTGGGACCGTTGAGTGACAATCGATCGAGTTAAGCATAATCGACTGAGTGCCTCTTGTACTCAGTCGAGTGAAGCGACATCAGATCGTGTGAAGTATATAACACGGAGTCTGCGACATTAACTATTTTATTTCAAAACTCTTTCTTACTTTTCTAAAACTCTTAAACTTAAGTCTCCTTCTCTCCCTAACCTTACCTCTTTTCCACCTATTGAATGTAGGGCCTAGTAGAACACCATGGGAGCAAGACGACAAGTAGGATCCGAAGGGACTAAGGGGACGATGCTATATTCAAGTAAGTGTTGACCCTCATAGTTGTTATTGGTGTTAGTGACCGTAGTTGTGATAAAAGTCGTACTATTGCTTGTAGGTTCGGATGGGTGGTCTTGTATGCTTACGTGGGTGACGGATGTTGACTGCTTGCGGGATCGCTGTAGGTAGAGTTTCCTTACTCAGTACTTTCTTATGTTGATTTATGTATGTTATTGTTGATGATATTGTTTATGTTGGTCACTATGACGATTATGATGATGGCTGATGATGATGATGTTACTTGTGATTGTGATTGCTTACTGGTTCTATATTGGTGGTTCGCCGAGAGACGGTACCATACCCGGGTTCGTCTCCCGTGGTTCTCCCGTCACGAGAGGGAAGTGCATATTAATGTTCCGGGAACTCTGACTGCGGTGAGAGAAGCTTTTGATGATTAGTGTTGTGGTCTCGCATCGTAGGTGGAACGTTGTTCAGATCTGCAGTTTCACGCTGGCAGGGGTGACTGCTTCGGCGGGAACTCGGTTACTGGAGTTTGGAGATGATACTGGTTACTGATTACTTAATACTTGGCGGGCTTGTACTGTGATGTCTATTTGTTTGAGTTTGCATTGGTTGGTGTATGAATGTATCAACCCCTTCTTTGTTGTTGTAACTGTGATGATCCATTGGGGGATGACGAGTAGGTTGTCTAGCAGGTTATGTGCGTGGATAGTTGGGATAGATGGGGATGCGACGAGTTGTTGGCCACGATTACTTCCGCTGAGGCCTAAAGTTATGAGACGAGTCTATCGTATTATGTTGTGTTGGATTATTGTAATAAGACTAATTATAATGAACAATATATTTTTCTGTATTGTCTACTTGATATGTACTATCTCAGGCAACCGAGATGATAACGCGTTTATTTACTGGGGAATGTCTTGCTAAGACTCCTTGGTAAGTGGGGGTGTTACAATAATAATGAGACATCCTTGGACCTATGATATCAACCTAAAATCTTTTGAGTCTCTTGAACATTGTCTTAAAGAGGTATTATAAGAGTTCATATTATTATCTCCACAATAGTGAAATTTATTTATTTTTCACCCATAATCAATAAACGGTTGGTAATGGGATGCACCAGGTACACTAATAACATAAAAATGTTAAACACGTAAATATTTACAAAGGCAATTACATGTTAGTAATCTTAACAAACGATATTAATAAGTTTATTTTAAGACAACCGATAGTATAATAAATTTAAGATAAATCACAATTTTAAACAAAATAGTGCTAAATATATTTAAATTGGTTATCAATATGTCATAAATAATGATAATTTCTATTAGAATTGAAAATTTCTAAATTATAATAAAAACACTGGTGTATATAAAAAGACCGTGAATCCACCAAAAAAACTAGTATTTAGCTTTTTTTTAGTTTGATCAATGGTAGACTTAAATATTTTTTACTTTCAAATATAGATAATTATTATGCCTCATAACATTGAGTAACTAAAATATATCGTAAATTTTAACCATTAATCGAAATTGCACAAAAAAAATATTTTACATTTATTTATACAGTATTAAAAGTCGTGTTAAGGAAAAAAATGTAATTTAAACAATTAGATTGGTATCACTAAACTAATTCAATGTTAAGTAACAACAAAGTGTTTTCTACCATATTCTTGGCATGTATTTATTTATCTTTTATTTTCTTTGAAAGAGATATTTTAAGCATATGTAAGCAAATGATATAGGAGCCTAATAGAGAAATATATGAGTATATTCATGACCGGATCTAACCCAGCGCATCAAGTGTGGTTGCACAAGGTCCCGTGAGAAAATATTCCTCGTAAAAAAAGTTTATTGTTTGTACGTACTGTTCCAGTAAATTTATGACGATATATATGCATATTACCACGATATATATACATTATATTATAATTTTGCCACGTTTAATTAGTATCTATTACTATAATATATACTATATACGAGTCGTTGATGAGAAAGCACAATGTCAAGCCATTTACAATTCATCTTGGTACAAGCCTCCCTATAGATCACTCTCGAAAACCTAACCTTATCAGTCTCGAGTATCCCCGCAATCTCCTTGGCGTACGTTTCGTCACCCATAGTGCAAATCGACAGCTCGAACATCTCACTCGCTTTTTCGAGGAAATCTTGAGTTCCAAGCCTTAACTTGATCAATGCAGCACCATTTATAATCGGGTAAATGTCGTCAGGGGTTTTTACGAGTGTTTTTATCTTGTTGGGTAATTTGCCATTCTTCTTCTTATTCTTATTATCATCTTTCTTTTCGAGGTTCTCACAATGAACAAGAGTGTTGTCTAAATCAAGAACAAGATGGAGTTTCTTACGTTGCGATAATTGTTGTAAATTAACGTCTCGAAGGAAGCGAATTCCGTCGACAATGAGGGAGAGATTGCGATCGATGTACTTGAATTGGATCGTAACTGGATTGTTGCACTTGTTCTTGGTTTTCTTACAAACTGCGCATGCATTGTTGACGAAAGCGTTATGTGGGCATTCCTTGTTCTTGTTGCTATCAACAGCTCCCTTTAAGGATAACAATGTTTCTTCCATTGTTTTTTTATCTTACGAAATTTTCAAGGTTTTAGGGTTCTTGTTTTTGTTGACGTTTATCCAAGATAATTGTGAATTTATGTTGGGATTGATTGATATATATATATATAGGAGTTGTGTCTGCAATCTATTTTGTTCAGGTTTAGGAAATTATTATCACCGACCTTTTGTTTTATGGTAATCAATCAATATCAATATCAATATCTATATATATTATTAAAGGAAGCTTTTTTGGAGTGATTATAAAGTCTCCAACTTTTGCGAAATACTTCGAGCGAAATATATTAGAATATCTAACTTTTGTAAAATACTTTAACTAAAATACATTAATTAATATATATTTGAATAGATAACAATTCTTAGTGGTACATTATCTATAATTATTTTTAAAAGATAATATTTATAGATGGTTAATATAACTTACGGTACATAGGACACTGCTTCACCAATTTATTTTGTTAGTTAATCAAGTGTTTAATGTTAGTTAGAATCCTTCTTACTCCATGATATAACTAATTGTATATATACGAAGTATTAAGTATATGGTTGTTTAAGGCTCTCACAACTACTGTATTGTTTCTTTGCTCAATTTACTTCTCACGTTAAATTTGCATGTGTTATATTGATGTTTGTTGCTTTTAGTAATTGCTTATGGTCCTATTTACATTTGTTTTTAATTGCATGTGAACGTCTAATAAAATTTGTTATTTTCGCAGATGTAATACAGAGTATATAATTCAATTCATAGCATGTAAGATTTCATAAATTGTAAGTTTTTTAGTGATTTTGTTACATATGGCTCATTTGTTTATCTTTCTCATCTTTTATAAATAATATTCGGCAACTCTTCTATAAGACTGTTTTATAACATAATACGAGCTCAATAAGAGAAACTAGCCCAAAAACAAGGTTTACAATCAAAACACAATTAATAAACAATACAACCTACATGAGCTTATGTTCATGTTTATGTTTCATGACTAATCAATATATCTATCTATCTATATAATTAAAAAAAGCTTTTTTTGAGCGATTACATAGAGTCCAACTTTAAAACACTTTTAATTTAATAAATTATTTAAATAAACATTTAAAAAACACTTTTACTTTAAGATTTTATTTAAATAAGCAACAAAAATGAATTATTATCTAAATGTGAATTCTTATCTTAAATGTCTACAAGATACAATCTCATGCAAATTCTACTAATTTTCTTTTACGTTTAAGTGTTTCTTTCCAAGAGGTATATAGCTTTATTAGAATTTGATACCATTTTAACTATTACGTTTATAATGTATTGTATATATAGTGGATTTTGTTTTAAATCAAATACGACTTTCGATTTTTCGTCTCGCAAACTACTTTAAACTATAATACGGAGTATAATTCTATCTCTTCTTAAAAGATTAAGATTGTTATTATAGTGAAACTTATTGGGTGGATGTCCATAATATAAGTCATAAGTATTATGCATGTCTTAAATGTCTTTAAATGTAGAATATTTCTAGACTTGTCCTTCTACTTTCCGAAGACATAACTCTCATTTTTCATAAAAATTACTTTTATTTTCATAAAAATTACAGAGTATATTTTATTTTTAGTCTTAAAACTTCAAAAGTTTATTTTTATAAGTTAATGGTTATAGGATATGAAAAAGACATTAACGTAGATCCGTGCATCGCACGGGCATGAAATCTAGTATATATATAAAATAGGCTTTTTTCGAGGCATGTGAGTGGCTCCACCTTTATAGGAACTTTTAAAATAAAAATTAAATTCATACGTATACTTTCCAAGTTATAGTTGAACTCTTAGATTTTGATTATACTAGATTTCATGCCCGTGCGATGCACGGGTCTACCTTAATGTCATTTTCATAATTTTCCTATAATAATTAACTTGTAAAAATAAACTTTTGAAAATTTATGACTATAATAAAATATACTCCGTAATTTTTAAGAAAATAATATTGATATATTGATTCAACTTCTATTTTAAACATATTTTACCAACCTTGCCAGAAATCAAGTTATATTTGATCTATACGACTCGAAAAATGATCCAAGGTACCTAAGAATTAAGCTCTCTAACACATTGCTTAAGAGAATAAAAAGATTTTGGGTTGATCACCCTACCTTATGATAATTGTCTGATAGGGGCAATTCTACTATTTATAGGTATTAGTATCTTCACCACACTTACATTATTTTTCAAGGTGAGATATATAACACACTAAGAAATAACACCAAATATGTACAAATAATATGAGATTATATACTATAATGATAACATTTTTTTTTTACTACGAACGATTTTGGATTGATATCTAAGTCCAAGGACGACTCTTATGTATAATCGCATGATCACTCCAGCTTATGATATTTCTCCGATGTGGGAGAATTCCTCTATTTATACATAGTATATTCACCACACTTACATTATTTTTCAATGTGGGACAAATAACATATTTAGTTGTACTTAATTATGATACTTTCTTAAATTTTTATTTATGATATTTTTCGAAATTAATTTTAATGATACAAATTTCATTAAGCCGGGATAATAATACAAAATTTTAAGAGTTCTGTAAGATAATACGAGATTCAAAAGATTTTGGGTGAATATCTAACTTTGAAAGATGACTCATTTTTACAATATTTTTTTTTGTGAAATGAAATGTAAAAGGTTTTATATAAAAATTATAAACATCACTTGAATATAATATAGGAAATGTATATTGAGATAAATAAAAGATTTTTCACTTTATTTTTTTATGAACCCTTCCTAAATTCATTTTTGATAATGTAGGTTTCATGGATACAAACTTTTAAGAGCTCTCTAGGACAATATCTAAGAGACTCAAAAGATTTGGTTTGATATCTAAGTTGTGATGATGACTCCTATTTATAATTATAGGATCACCTCACCTTATGATAATTTTACGATGTGAGACAATTATACTATTTATACGTAGCATATTTACTATACTTGTATTATATTTGAATGTGGCACAAATCACTTATTAAGTAGTACACCATCCATATTATTACTTATATAATACTTTCCTAAATTTCCTAAATTAAGTTTGATGGTGAAAATTTCATTATTGTGGAGATAAAAATACAAACTTTTAAGAGTTCATTAAGACAATACTTAAGAGACTAAAATGACTCCAATTTATAATCATATTTTTTATCACTCCATCTCATGATATTTTCCGATATAGTATAATTTTACAATTTACACTTAGTATATATATTGTTACCACAAATACATTATTTTTCAATGTGTGACTTTTAACACATTAAGTAGTTTATCATAAAAATTAAATTATTATTTATGATACTTTTCTAAATTAATTTTTAGCAATGTAAATTTCACTATTGTGACGATTATAATACAAAATTTTAGAACTCTTCAACACAATACTTAAGAGACTTAAAAAATTGTGGGTTTATACCTAAGTTCAAGGATGACTATTATTTATAATCATAGAATCACCATATGTTATAGTAATTTTTTGATGTGGGACAATTTACTATTTATATGTAATATATTCACCATACATACATAATTCTTCAATGTGGGACTAATAAAAAACTAATAGTACAACATCTTTTTTTATATAATATTTATTTCTTAACTGTTACTAAACTATTATATTAATATTAGAATAATAAAAAAATATTTTAAAGGCCACTTATTATATTTTAAAAGTCTTTTATTAACAATATAAAAAAGATGATCATATTTGTGATCACTCCACCTTATGATAATTTTTCAATGTGGGACAATTTTACTATTTATACATAGTATATATTCACCAGTCACCATACCTACATTGTTTTTCAAATAACACATTAATAATTTATCATCAAAATTATTATTTATGATACTTTTCTAAATTAATTTTTAATGATGTAAATTTAACTATAGTTTAGATTATAATACTAACTTTAAGAGCTCTTTAAGACAATATGTAAGAGGCTCAAAAGATTTTGGGTTGAAACTTTATTTCCAAATATGATTCCTATTTGTAATCATAAGATCACCCACCTTATAATAATTTTCTGATGTGGGATAATTCTACTATTTATAAGTAATATATTCATCATACCTACATTATTTTTCAATGTGGGACAAATAATATACTAAAAATTACACCACGTATGTGCAAATAAAGAGTATGAGTTTCTATACTTTCGAGTTTTTTTTACCACGAATGTAACTATATTATCTTCATAATTTTTGTTACGATACTTAAATTTTTTTAATAACACTTTTCTTAATTAATTTTTGATTACGTAAATTTAACAATTGTGGAGATAATAATACACAAACTTTAAGAGATTTCTAAGACAATACTTAATAGACTTAAAAGATTTTACTTTGATATATAAGGTCAAAGGATGATTCATATATATAATTATAAGAGATTTTATTTTGATATAGAAGGTCAAAGGATGATTCCTATATATAATTATAGGATCACCCACCTTATGTTAATTTTACGATGTGGGACAATTTTACTATTTATACATAGTATATTCATCACTTCTACAAACTTTTAAGAGATCTCTAAGATAATTTTTAAGAGATTCACCTATTTATAATCATAGGGTTAGCCACTTTATGTTATTTTTACGATGTGGGATAATTATACAATTTATACGTAATTTGTTTACCACATCTACATTATTTTTCAATGTAAGAAAAATAATATATAAGTAGTACACCATCTTTTTCTTTAAAATATATATTTCTATTATTTTTATTTTATATAATAATTAAAAGATTATCCACTTAATTTTTTATATCCAAAGTATTATTTATGAAACTTTCCAAAGTTAATTTTTTATGATGTAAATTTCACTATTGTAAAAACAATAATACAAACTTGTAAGAGATCTTTAAGACAATACTTAAGAGACTCAAAAGATTTTGGGTGGATACATAAGTTCCAATTATGACTCGTATTTATAATCATAGGATTACCATATCTTAAGGTAAATTTTCGATGTAGGACAATTCTACTTTTTATATGTAGTATATATTTACCACACCTACGTTATTTTTCAATGTGTGACAAATAACATCATATTTTCTACAAATTAATTATTTCTTGAATACTACTAAACCATTATACTAATATTAGAATAATAAAAAATATTTTAAAAGTCATTTAGTTAATTTTCATATACTAAGGTTATAGTTATATGATCTTATAAATGATATGCTAGTAAAAAATAAAAAATTTATACTCTAATGAAAGCATTTTTCGTTAAGAATCCAAATATATAAGTTTTGAAATGTTTTGCTTTATATTTTTTTGTCAAATTGATAATCAATTTTTTTTTACGTAAATAATAGTTGTGATATTAGAAATATTACATAGTATATTTTTCGTAATCTTGGAAGATCTTAAAATATGCTTTCCAAAAATTGAAAAAGATGATGTTGACCAATAGAATTGCTCGAAAAAAGTCTCTTTTATATATATATATATTGATTTCTGACAATTTACTACAATTTTGCTATAATTTGTTATTATTTATAACAGCTATTGATATGTTTATTTATGTTGCCACAACTATGGTTATTATTATTATCGAAAATTTTTTAGTATAATGGTTAAGATGGAGGTATTGTGGACAATAGATCCAATGTCCCCCCTCTTTTGTAATGCGACTAGTGTGCTCTTCGTAAGACCAAAAAAAAAACCATGGTTATTTATTGTTGTCATTTATTTTGTTTTCCTTATTTTCGCTTTTTAATTATTGTTAATTCCATAAAAATAATTCTCATACTAGGCCTCCAAGTTATCAGCTCCGGCCCTGAATATGTTGAGCTAAGACAGTCTAAACCCTTCTTAGGTTGTGTTGAAGTTTATTTAATGTTCTCATGCATATTAATTAATGATTTTCATAATCATTTATATAATATCGTTTTTGTTTGTTTTGTATGAAATGATTAATTTTCAAATTTTTTTATTATTATGACTTTTTAATTGACTAGTTGTTTCACCGCGCCCTACCGGGCGCGGTGACCCAATTTGGCGAAATGCTAAGCAAAAGTAAGTCGGAAGTATAACAATATAATGAGCTATAAGCAGAGCAATTTATATAAATTAAAGAGTTAAATGTGACAAATTGATATACGATATTGGAGAATTAAGCATAACAAGTTATGCAAGTTAAATAGGACACCTTAAAATTTTACAAAATGAACAATTTTCCCCCATAAATAACGAATTGGCAGTAGAAGATGATCCCTCGATAGTCATAGAGATGATGTCAATGTGGCATGTTCAATGTTCATCACTTTCACACTAAAACCAAATAACTTTAACAATGTAGGTATCTTGCTTTCTTCGAGTAACTCTTGCCTATGCCACCATACTGAATACATGTCTCCTTTGCTGAGGTGTTCTGATACATCAACCTATAAATCAAGATGAACAAACACCTGAATGACCAAATGACCTAGCAAAGATGAATGTTGAATGAATCCCATCCCTGATATAGAGGATGAACTTAACTCTTTATGTAAAACAAGATAAATAGTGAATGAAAATAGATAGAATACATGTATCATTGCTTTGTTGGGCACGACGCAACGAGAACACTCCGCAACTTCAAAAGCACCAGCAACCTTTACGGGGAAAAGCCGTCAGTGGAAGTAAAGGGAATGAAAATTAAAAAGAAATAAATGAAGTTCACAAAATGAGAAATGAGGAAGTTATTATGGTTGTAGAAAATGTGTGTACATGAAATGAGATTAAAAAGCATGGGACAAATTAAGAGTAATGACATGATAAGGATGGTAGATAAAGTGGACAAAAATGAAGAGTGAAGGAATCTGAAGAAAGCGATGGGAGACAAGGCTAAACCAAAAGACGGAGAGGGAGATTCATCAAAGTATTGAATGCACATGGCTAAGGTGGGAAGGCTACTGACGATATATGTTTACGTCGAAAGCTATCAACAAGATGAACACAAACAATCGACAAAAAAAAAGAACCAGTATACCAGGTTTCAAGATTTGATATTAAGCACTATAACATAGGTTTATTCCCACTTTATAACACAACAAAACGGTCTTATTTTTTGTAAATCAGTTGGAACTTTTTAAACGAGGCTGAAAAACGATTATCCCATAAGGCAATGTAAGATAAAAAAAAAAGTAGGAGTTGTTGAAACTAATGCTCAATAACAATATTAGAGGAGCTCACATGGACTACCGTCTTTCTCTGTACTGACGGACACCCGTCCAAGAATGTTCCTACTGTTTCTCTTCTAACTCAACGCTGCACTGGCTATCTTGCCCCGCGAGGCTACAGTCTGGAGTTGTTCAGAAAGAAATGAGGAGCTACTTTGCTCAAGATACTTGCACATGCCAACTGCATCACCGCTGAGACAACATATCGTGCGTCAATAAATAAAATAAAAATTATGAAAACAGGCAACGTCACATGGTATTTTTGTGTAAATTAACTTGAGCCAAACATTGTTAATTGTGTGTCTTGTATAATAAATATGAGACAGTGTCATAATAAATAATTCCCTTTCTTCAAAGCAAAAACAGACTAAAACAGCATTTGAAAGATAATTAATTGAGGATAAATATTTTTCTTAGTTAGAAATAGCAATAAGTCTCTCTTAAGACGGATATATTCGTCTTAAGTTAAAATGGGTCAAATGATATGCCACTTGCATAAATAGGACAAGCCTTTTTGCTAATATCTAAGCATTGAGCTTGTCTTATATATGAAAATGGTATGTTATTTGACCCGTCTTAAGGTTAAGACGGATACTTCCGTCTTAAATGAGATTTGTGTAGAATCCGGGTGTAGAATTTAGAGAGAGGGTATACAGAATACTCACCGTCATTGCGAAGTTATTAGGGCAGGGTCAAAAACCAATGATCGAATTTTGCTTCCATGTACAAGATACAACCAAAACTACGAAATAGGGAAATCTCTTACACCTTGCCTTTCCTCTGCCTTATTTTCCTGCTTTACCATACATGTCTACACTACGAGCATAAATATAGAGTCAAAAAAAGGCTTTGTATTAGCAACGTATAGATCTATCATCTACGTTGGCTATACTATTTCAAATTTAGCTAGATCTTGATGCATTCGGTTTATCTTTATTGACATGTATGCCTGGGAATATGATTTCTATGGAAAAAACCAAAGGAAAATTCTATTAGAAGTATATCCTTATTATAAACAAGTGTTAAAAGGCAAGAGTTTGCCAAAAGATATGAGATTTTGTGAGAATATGGTGGATTTAAACCAATTGGTGATACTGAAATGGAAAAACTATTTCATTTGTCAAAGTTATCTGGGAAAATGTTGACATTTCTTACTATGTAAGTAACTATCTCTATACATCTATGGCTGATGCATAGTCCTTCGATCGTCTGCTCGTGACTTTGCTTCTGCAGCTTTCTTCCATGCCTCAAGAGTCGCCTAAAGATAATGGCATTAGCTTTGCTTTTACCTACAATGGGTCTATTGTCCCATTTAAACTACTTGAATATCTAGATAGTTGGCTTTCACTTTTAAGGAGTTCAGCCTTTTGCTTCGACTTGATATACCCAAAGAGAAGTAGTTTGTTTTTTTGCGAAGCAATGCCGTAATTTCAAGAAGACAGTGCATAAAAAAACAACATAGGTCACAAAATTGGGTTTCAGGAATTCAGCCTCTTTTTATGTTCTAACCCACCCAAACAAAAGAAATTTAGTGTTCTAATTAAGCAAAACTATAGTATCAAGAACACAACAGCTAAATCAGTCACAAATATGCCCGCTTTGTAGTGTCCCAAAAGCAAAGATGATACAACTTGTTACATGTCAAGAAACAATCAATCAATCAAAATTTAATGTTGCAATGATTATAACAATCAATCGCAAATTACATGTCAAGAAACACAAGGGCCAAACAAAACAGAAAGTAACACAAGCTGACTCTGATATACCTCAGGTAAGCTTGTTTCTGCAAGTCTTTATTGCTCGATAAGGTGGCTTCTTTCAAACTTATCTTCATACCTTAGGTTTGATGTCATTTGGAGCATAAATATACTCCTTTTCTTCCAGTCTGTAGTTTACATATTAAAGAAAAAACTATTAACTTACAAATGTAAGTTGAAAAGCACACTTTTAGAGAACTGCTTAAATTTCATTCGTAAAGTCAAAGACTCGCTATTTTGATTATAATTCTCCCGGAAATGACCTCTGTGTGTCAAGCAAACACAAGAGTGATGTTGCATACAATTGACCTTCCTAAACTCACCGTCTTCTCGGTAGGTGCTGTAATTTTATTTCCAACATTTTGGCAAGCAGTTTGTGTGTGCCTTGTGTGGAATGTGAAGCGAATAGCTGTATTGGAAGTTCTCTTGAGCATTTTCTCTTGAGCAATTCTGTTACTTGAACAAAATTGTTATTAGCTGTATTGTTATTGGAAACAAATGAAGCATTAGTCAAACAATTTGAAAAATTTTTTGGGAGCAGCCAGCTTCCATTTTTCAAATAGAAAGTGCTATTTTCATCTCGAGCTTATTATCCTTATTTGACTTTATTCGTTAATTGGCGTCAAGTTTAATTCATCAAGACTAACTATTTTCATAATATTATTTGTAAAGATTTGTAGTTGTGTATGCTTCTCTTATCATGAACTAACGCCAAAGTGAACATTATATGATCACTGAGGCCAAGTTGTGAGGATAATATACGTGAAATGGAGATAAACGATACTATTTTAAAATCAATAGAATATTTATCACCTTTCTGCAAGACAAATGAAGGAATAATAATAAGCACTTCCTGCGGATGGAAAGCGGGTGGCTGGGAAGCAAGCTCTCCACGACATAAAGCGGAAAAACCAGCAGTAATCTGAGCTGTAATGAATGAAATGGCAAGGTCTGGTCCCGCGGGTTCTCTCCCTACTGTGCCCAGAAGAATATAGACTCCAGTATCAATAGCAGATCCCACACCTATAATAAGACTCGTATACATCAACCCCCAGAAATTATGTTGCCAACAAAGCGAAATATATAAGTGCACAAAACAAAAATAAGGCGACAATGTGGTTAAAAGATGCTATGAAAACCAAATAGAAATACTGTAAGAAAAAAATATCCTGCTATCAAGCGTATGATCTGGGATAAGACTGTACAACACTGTATGATGTTTTTTTTAGAAAGAGCAAGCGCTAATTAGGACACAGTGTTGGAGAGCTCGCACTAAGCAACTAAACCAAACACATATTATGATATTAGGTTACTTGGGTTCATCGATAGTACACAGATACCCAGATCCCTAATGACTACAAATGATTTCATTATCCTTGGAGCCTATAAGAAAGGTCATGAGCAAAAGAGGGACTTTACTGACCAGATAGTGAGCTGCACTTTCTAATAAATAATTTGAGCCGTCGTTATTACTTTTCTCATGTACAACACGATTGTCCTTAGCGTTACTCTAGTCCTAGCTACTCTTTCTGTTGCTATAAATCACTCATATTAGAATTGTAATAATTATCATCAGACTGGGGGAACTTTAAATTCACATAAAGTGACACATTATGTTAGGAAAACATGCAATTTGTATGTCACAAACTCAGCAAAGAATTACGAAATTTACTATCTTTAGTGATAAGGAATCAACACTTTTGATGAAATGCAGTTGTATCTGACGTCACTAAGTACTAATATTATTAAACATGGTTCCTTATAGCCTTATCAAATATCAATACATCTACTCGTAACCTTAGAATTTAATGTATCGAGCTTGGCAGATCTTTTCCATAGACTCGAAATAAACATCAGGGGCAAATGCTGGCCAATTAGGTCAAGTATAATAATAGTCAAGCATGTATAATAGTCAAGCACATTATGTTCCCTCTAACAAAACCAAGCAGGCACCCCCTCCCTCTCTTCTCCTCGGTCCTTCCCATTACCCTTGCTCCTCACCATCTACGTTTGGGTCCATGGTACAAAGGAGAAGATATGAATGGGTACACCACATATAAGGCAACTATGACATAATCAAGCACAAACGCTCTTCCACCTTTCCACCCTTCTTCCACCTTTCCACCCTTCTTCAGACACTCTCTCTCCTCCTCCTTCTCCTCCTCCTCCTCCCTTTCTCAATATAGATAAAACCCAAGTAGAGGAATCTAAAAGCCCTTCTTTGCACCCTTTCTAGTCTCCTCCTCTTTCCCTCCTTCTGCTTTCAGAACATATATAAAAACAAAGTTAATTTAAAATGCAATATAAAAGCCCGCAAATATAACATACCGAAGTCTAACAAACAAATTGTGAACCGTCTTCGCAGCACTCCTCCTTATCACCTCCACTGCAAGCATCCACATATCATATTCTAGTTTAGAAACTTACATCAGTGAAAATATAAAAGCAAGCAGAAAGCCCATTCCCATCCACCGTATTTCCCTCCTTCTACCATTTACCCTGCTATGTGTCTACCTCTTTAGTCTCCTTTTCCTCCTTATACTACTCCTCATCCCTATCCTCTTCCTACTTCACCTTCCCCACTTTACTTTTCCCTTATCATCTTTCGCTCTCTCCCTTTCCTCTACATCCTCATCCTTTACCTTAAACCGTCGCAAGTCACCTTCAACGCCGCCATCATCAGTTGCGCTGCCACTACCAACCTTGACTTTTTTCAGTTACCCCACAGATCTCCTTCTCCTTACCCCTCTCGAGGAATGAGTACCTGACATCAAGCTAAGAATGAGCTATCAATTAATGACCTGGAGATCCGAGAATGCAAAAACACATACTTAGAGTATGATATGAAGTATGAATATATTTATACACCCATAACAATTGTAAGACATACAAAATAAGTTCCAAGTCATTTCCATGTACATATGAATAGAGAAATTTCAAAATACCAGAATATAAGAAGCATTAGTTACAGTGATGAAATGATGATAAAAAGTTCCCAAAGTGTGACAGTAGACATGAAGCCTGCGAAGGAGGCATAGTACAAAATATATAATACAAATAGTATAAGATTTTTTTACAGTCTGCAATGGCCACAAGGTTTTCTAATTTGTGACAAAAAGATATATAGATTTTTCAAAAACCCGCTATAAGGTAAAATTATCTGAAACTACTAATGCCTCTCACCTAGCTCAATTTTCGCATCTCTCTTTTTTGACAACCTAATCCACTATATCCGTTACTTTTTTTTGACAAAAACTTAGGCCATCTTGTACGTAATCCCTCTTATTCAATAAATTTTATTTCTTAAGGCTTAGAAAGTAGGTGAGTGAATTATCTTGGCGATGCATTATAGGGCACCATGCCCTTGGTTTTCTTGAAATTCCTGTACCTTGGCCTGCAAGGGTTTTACAAAAGGTGTTGCAAATTAGTGCTACTGTTTTATTTGATAAATTCCTACTAAATTTAAAGTGGGGGCACTTGTTCATAGCCTCGACTTGCCGCCGACGTTTGCGTTTACGCTGAACAAGCATATCAACTACTCTGTTCGCGGTAAAGTTGTCTACAATTATATATTAGATTAACAAAGCATGTCTAAGCAGTGTAGTAGCAACTATCGGGGCTGTAAGACAGTGCACCTGGAAAAGAATATAAACACAATCTTTGAAACTAATATATGAAAAATGCCTACCCATTTCTACACGTATTGGTCACTGACACTATGGACAAAGGCATTATGCCGAGGTTGATGGCCAAACCTCTAGTAGAAACGCTCACTACTATAAAACATGTTCTTGTATGAACCCCATGACTGTATTCCTGTAAATCAATTATACCATAGGTATGATTACAGGGCTATAATTTCCTACCCACATTTAAGTTATCTGGTCAAAATTAAGTGCCTTATCTTTGACATTTGGGTCTGGTTCATCCTGCTAATCAATAAACCATAAGTATTCTACTAATCAAGTAATCATTATTTAACACTTCAGTGTTCCTAGAGGGCATTTCCTAAAAAGAATATAAGGGAAATGCGCTAAACCTTTCTATACTCCTTAGGAATATTATCCTTGCATTTTACTCATTTCAATTTAATTATTTTCATTGAGGATAAAATATAAGTAGCCTATTAAAGTGGTTCAGTTTGGAACAATCGAAACTGGAGGAGTGACCAATCTTTTAGGACTGAGGGAGGATGATTATGAGGCATTAACCTTAAAGAGACAATGCACTTACAGTAAAAACAGACTTGGTATCAAAAATTTGATTGTGATTAAGTAGGTCTCCAATGTTTTTGAGAGATCCATGTAATCATCATATGTGCTATTGAAATCGGATCTGCAACATATTTGTGTTGATGTCAGGCCATATATTCAGCTGCTTGCTATACTAACGTGACTAATGTTTTTCCGAAGCATGTATATGTTGCCTTTTTCAAGTTTACTTTGAGTTATGTGATATATGTGAAAAATTGGACTAAATATTTTTTTGTTTCCTTCACTTCCTTTCAGGTGGTGGTGGTTGATCCTGAGGCCTATACGTATGATGATGAGGTGATTAATAAAGCAGAAGCTATGGGAAAGCCAGAACTCGTTGAGATTTATCCTAGAGAGGACTCTTTCATATTCACTGTTGAGTCTACGGGTGGAGTGAAGGCATCTCAACTGGTGCTTAATGCAATTGAAATTCTGAAGCAAAAGTTGGATGTTGTTCGCTTGGCTGACGATGCGATGGATACAGATGATTTGGGAGACTTAGGTGGTCGTATGTGAGGAGGATGATTGATAATTTACTGGTAACTTTCTTAAAGTGCTAATCTCCATCAATCCTAATATATTACCATGACAGTATAATCCCAACTTGTTTAGATGATGTAATGATGGTCTTAGTTTTAAGAGGTGGCCTGCGTTTTCAGTTTAGCTAATCAATCACTTGGCAATCACAATAATCCATCCACCAAAACCAAGAAATTATGAGTAGACTAATATCGAACTACTAATCTGAAGTAGCAAATAACTAAATAAACAAACATAAAACTCCATTCATTTACCTACACTTGATACCAAAAACATACTAACTCGTAATAAAAACAACAAAATAACCCATATTCTGAAAATGAAATACAAAAATGCACACTTTTGAGCCCAAACTACTGCATGCAATCAATCTAAACTAATTAAAAACAAAAACTATTGCATGCAATCAACTAAAAACACTGATTAAACCCAAACAACTTTTAATAGTAAACAGATATAAAGAATATGAGGCGCATAAACAAAGGAACTTACATGATACATGTTTCCCTCAGCCGAGTTAAGTTCTTAATCACCATTGATTGATTTAATGGCGATCCATCTTCAACAACCTGAAAAACCACATGCAAAATGGAAACACAAAACACATAATCATCAACTAAATATAAAATCATATCAATAATCAAGTTAATCAACAAACCCACTATATTATAAGTTTACTGATTATGTTGGGGTGACTAATTATCACAAACAACAATAAGTAAGTAGCTTATAACACCTAATAACAAAAATCATTTAAAATCAATCAAAAAACCAAAAATATTACATCAAACTAACCTGGGTTTTGTAAACATCACTATCACGATTTGCGTCGGCACACTGAGCAAAAAAGAAGAAGGTTGGATGTCAAATAATACATTCATACATACATACAAAGACTAAACAAATGATGGGTCTGCATTTGTGATATAGGGAAGACAGAATAAATGGCAAGCTATGAGAGAGAGAGGACAATTCGGGGGAGAGATAAGTTCACATAAGATAAGAAATGAAGGCCCCTCACAAAAAATACACGTGTTAGATTAAATTGAGGGGTAAAATAGTTAAAATTAGCATAAATCACTGTTCCAGGAACAGTAGTTGGAGTTGGGGCTTTTTAAGGGGTATAGATTAAATAGGGTGATATGATCGATCATCAGTACCGCACATAAAAAATGTTAATAGTGATAAGATAATATTAGTTATAATACAATATTAAATATACTGTAATGATGATAATATAGTAGTAGTAATATCTATAATAAAAAAAAACAATAAAAATATCCGTAGTAATATTTAATAAAAGACAATGATAAATTTTTTTTATTATTTTACCACATGATGATCAATTAAAATCTAATGTGTGACAACCCTCGCGAATGCGGAAATATAAAACAAAAAAGCATGTGAATTATATAGTGGAAATATGAAGTTTTAAAAACCTTTATACATGCAAGATAGAAAATACGAGGAGTGTCAAAACATTTCAAACTAAGTACGGAATATAACAAAGAGACGGAGTCTCTCAAAATATTAACAAAGAACAAATGTTTAGCAAACAAGCTAAAATCGTCTAGAGGTGCTTTAATCCAGGGACAACGCCCGCTAGCTCACACCCGAACCCAAAATAGCATAAGCAAAAAGCCATCCATGCAAGCAACCTATTCATTCATGAAAAACATGAACGCCACAATCAGTGGGGAGTAACTCCGGGTTCTCCCAGCCATATCACATTAAACGTACATAGAAGGAAATACAAAAGTAAAATCATGCATATATGATATACATGTGAGATACGATAAGGATAAATAGGCAATTCGATAGATAATGATAAGAGTATATAAGAGTTACAAATCCAAATCCATCATGTTATTCAAAAACTCGGGGAAGACACTCTTAGGCAACCGAATACGCTCACTAGGGCTTGCATCTCACCGTTAGCGGTATAAGATTGATAAGATTGAGACTCGACAAACAAACCATGCCAAGTCATGCGATGATCACAATAAATCCAACATATTATCATCCATTCACGAACCCATACATAGACGGTGCCCAATCATGCAATGACCATGAATAATATCATGAAATCACGCATTCAAAGAACGACGAGACAAGACGACAACTCTCACGGTAAATGAAACTCACTAGCATCGTGTACATGGCAAATATGATTAAAAAGCATCCACGGGATAAAGCATTTCCCTGAACTCATACACGATGCTACATTTCGTATATGTAGACTAATTTCCTCCTGGTAGCACGACTATAATAATACGGTCCTAGTCTAAACCTGGCCAGGATCTCGGAATCACGTTTTCCGATTCGACATGCGATAACGTTTCGCATCCAAGACTCGGTCTTACAATATATATGCCGAGTACCCCAAATTCGGTAGATCAATTAACGAAAGAGGCGGAAAAGAGCTCAAGCCTCATAACAAGCGGTACGCTACATGCAAATAACACCACCTCGCAAGTACACAACATTTGACGGCCGGGTCGATCAACGCATAGCGTCAACTCCCAACAACGTCGTCGTATGCCCACTACACATGCAATTAAGCAGTAGGATACCTCCTCGTTCCGACATTCCAGCCTTATGAACGTGGAGGTAGCCAAGGAATGAGAGTACAAAGCACAAGACAAAATAGTGCTCAAACCGTATCATTTGTAAAAACCGGCTCAAAGT
>JAIUZE010008067.1:0-20172 GCA_022085475.1 Heliosperma pusillum | reverse complement strand
CCCAATCTTTCAATGACTTAGAAACAATACTCCTTAAGATCTTTCCTAGTGTCCTGTTAGTGACTTCTGTCTGCCCATCAGTTTGGGGATGGTGAGAAGTACTAAACCTTAACCTGGTCTTCAATAGCCTCCACAAGGTTCTCCAGAAGTGGCTCATGAACTTTGTGTCTCTATCTGAGACAATGCTTCTAGGGACCCCATGTAACTTGACAACCTCCCTAAAGTATAGTTCAGCTACCCCCAATGCATCCTCAGTCTTCTTACAAGCAATGAAATGTGCCATCTTGCTGAACCTATCTACACCCACCATGATTGAATCCTTTCCCCTTTGAGTTCTAGGTAAGGCTACAATGAAGTCCATACTGAGATCTTCCCATGGCTTGTTGGGTACTGGAAGTGGTGTGTAAGGGCCTGCTTGGAAGTGTGCCTTGGCTATTTGACAAGATCTGCATCTCTTGAGGGCATCTTGCACATCACTGAGCATCTTAGGCCAATAGAACTGATCTTGTAAGATGTCATAGGTCTTCTGTACCCCAAAGTGACCAGAAAGGCCATTGGAGTGAACCTCTTTGACCAGTAGTCCCCTATAAGGTCCCTTAGGCACACATAGTTTGTTTCCATAGAATAAGTATCCTTCTTGAGCTGTGTACTTGCTCCCTTTCGTGACTTGCCCTTCTTGGTGTACCTCCCATTCATGCTTGAAGTCTGGGTCCTCTTGATAGAGCTCTTTCATAAATTCAAACCCCAACACCCTTTGCTCCATGAAGGTCAACATTACAGACCTTCTAGACAATGCATCAGCTACAACATTGTTCTTACCTTCTATGTACTGGCTGGAGAATGAGAAGGATTGCAAGAACTCTACCCATTTGGCATGCCTGGGGTTGAGTTTGTGTTGTCCATTGATGTATTTGAGAGCCTCATGATCAGAATGAAGCACAAAAGGATTAGGCTTCAAGTAGTGTCCCCAATGATTCAATGCCCTCACAATGGCATAGAATTCCTTGTCATATGTGGAATAGTTAAGCTTGGCCCCATTTAGCTTCTCACTAAAGTATGCCACAGGTTTCTTTTCTTGAGTAAGCACAGCTCCTATGCCAAGACCACTGGCATCACACTCTACCTCCAAGAGTTTGTTAAAGTCTGGTAGAACCAATATTGGAGACTTGCACAATAGCTCTTTGATCAGATTGAAGGACCTTTCAGCCTTCTCATTCCACTTGAACTCTCCCTTCTTCATGCACTCAGTAATAGGGGCCATGATTGAACTAAACCCTTGTATGAACCCCTTATAGAAAGATGCCAACCCATGGAAACTTCTTACATCAGTAACAGTTTGGGGAATGGGCCATTCCTTGATTGCTTGCACTTTCTCAGGATCAACTGCTACCCCTTTCTTAGAGATGATGAACCCAAGGAAGTAAACCTCAGGCTGCATGAAGGTGCACTTCTCTAGCTTGCCATACAACGTGTTTTCTCTTAGGACCTCAAACAACAACTTCAGATGTTGCAAATGTTCTCCCTTAGTTGAACTGTAAATAAGAATATCATCAAAGTAAACCACTACACACTTGCCTAAGTAAGGCCTTAGGACCTCTGTCATCAACCTCATGAAGTTGCTAGGGGCATTAGACAACCCAAAAGGCATCACCAGCCATTCATAGAGCCCATGTTTAGTCTTGAAAGCTGTCTTCCATTCATCCCCTGCTCTTATCCTCACTTGGTGGTAGCCCTGCCTCAGATCAATCTTAGTGAACACTGGAGCCCCACTTAGCTCATCCAGAATATCATTAAGTCTAGGTATGGGAAACCTATACTTGATGGTAATGTTGTTGATGGCCCTACTGTCAATACACATACGCCAAGTCCCATCCCTCTTTGGCACAAGCAAGGCTGGTACAGCACAAGGACTGAGGGACTCTCTGACATAGCCCTTGTTGAGTAGTTCACCTACTTGAAGTTGGAGCTCTTGTGTAGCCTTAGGGTCACTCCTGTAGGCTGGCTTGTTGGGTAAGATAGCTCCAGGCACTAGGTCAATGTGGTGCTCTAGCCCTCTAAGTGGTGGCAGTCCACTAGGAAGCTCAGTAGGGAAGACATCACCATAACTTTCTAGGATAGATTTGACCTCTTCAGGGATATCAATGATACTCATCCCAGTCTCCTTGACTCGCAATATGTATACAGGTTGTAGCTCACTTAGCTCTTGTGCTATTTCTGATTCACTTATCAACATGACTTCTTTGGAAGCCTCACTCATGGGGTTTGGGTTGATCTTTAAAGCAGGTGGTAAAGGTGCTAGGGTGATCTTCTTCTTCCCATACTTAAAGGTGTAGGTGTTGTCTCTCCCATGGTGTATGGCATCCCTATCAAACTCCATGGTCTCCCAAGCAGAAGGTGACATGCATCCATAGGTAGAACATCACAAAGACTCTCATCCACATACCCTTTACCAATTGAGAAAGGTATAACACATTGTTTATCCACCTTGATCTCAGCTCCTTTGTTTAGCCATCTGAGTTTGTAAGGTAGGGGGTGGTCTTTGGTGGGTAGAGCTAGCTTGTCTATCAGTGTTTTGGAGGCCACATTAGTGCAGCTTCCACCATCAATAATGAGGTTACATACTCTACCCTTGATGGTACATCTGGTCCTAAAGATCTGGTGTCTTTGGTCCTCTTCCAAAGGTTGTGGTTGAGTATGCATTACCCTCCATGTTACCAAACTTAACCCTGCAGCAGGCTCTATCAACTCCTCACTAGCCTCTACCTCAGGCTCTTCCATCTCTTCATCACAGACCAACACTTCATCATCTCCCCAATGGATGACTTCTAGGGTACTCAGAGCCCTTTTAGATGGACATTCTCTAGCAAAATGTCCATACCCTTGACATTGAAAGCACTTTTTGAGAGGGGTAGTCTTCCTTTGGCCTGCCTCAACAGCCTTGCCTTTATCAAGGTTGAAAGGAGTCTTAACAGGAACCACAGGTTCTCCTATCTTAACTCCTACAAAAGGTTTGAAGGTGGGGGTTCTGGAAGGTGTCTTAGAAGCACTGGCCTTTCCTTTTCCCAATTTTTCTACCCTTAAAGACAAGTTGACAGCTTCCTCAAAGGAGTATATGTTTTGTAACCTGACTTTACTAGCTATCCTTTCATCCAACCCCTCTAAGAACCTTGCTATCTTTTGTTCAGATTTCTCAACAACCTCACATTGCAAAGTGAGTTGTTCAAAGTCTCTTAGGTAGGACTCTAAAGGTCTTTGGTCTTGCTTTAGGTGAGTAAGCTTAATGAACATGTCTTGAGTGTAGTCCCTAGAGACAAACTTAGCTCTCATTTTCTTTTTCAGTTTGAGCCATGACTTTACAGGTTCTTTCCCTTCCCTAACCCTCAAGGTTTTCATGTTTTCATACCAAAGTGAGGCATAGCCTTTTAGTTTCATGATAGCAACCTTAAAAGCCTTTCTATCAGTGTATCCTTTAAACTCAAAGACTCTTTCTACAGACCTTAGCCAATCTAAGAAATCATCAGGGTTCAAGCTACCTAGAAAGTCAGGAATCTCTACCTTGATATCTTTGTCTTGGTGTCTGAGAAGACTGTGATCTGAGCCATCTGAATCTGACATTTCAAACTGATCTACAGGTTGTCTCCTCCTTACTCCACCTTGTGGGAAAGGTGCTCCTCTTCCTCGACCTCTGCCTCCCCTTGTATCATTGTTCTGTTGGCCCTCAAGGAGTTCATTGACAGATCTAGAGACCTCCATTACAGTTCTGACAAGATTTTGAACTGTGTTTTCAAGACCTGTGATTCTCTCTTCACTCATGGTTGTATATTGTGTTTTTAATGTAGTTAGGTAGATGAACTCACAAACCAAAGCTCTGATAACCAATTTGCACTGAAACTATTCAGAAAGACAACTAAAACAATGACAATTTGATTGAGATTCAGACACTTGCAAATACTCTGTTTCTGTTTGGACTGATTGACAAAGAACTAAGATAGGACCTTAACCAAAGCACAAAGCCAATGATTGAGGGTTGAACTGTGATCCCAGCACACAGCTAAGGACCCAAGCTCACTTCCAAGCACAAAGCAAAGGAAGTTGTCTCAAGCACACAGCCAAGAGATGTAACAGAAACAATGTTTCAGTTTTATGTTTTACTTCAAAATCTGATTTGTATTTCATTAGGTAAAGGCCTTATATAGGCAACAAGGATACAACTCAGACGTTAGGAGATATCTAGGGCCACAAAGGCTTACAACATGAAACAAAATAACAGCTACAAACTTGCAGGAAACTGACATAAAGTAGATAAAGCAGAAAAGTAGTTCTAATAGGACAATCAGCCTTAATGGGTTTGTTGGGGTTGAAACTGGTGGAGGGGTGGACTTCTGAGCTTGATTCTTGAGCTCAACTGAAGGTGGGATGGATGCCAAAGGTCCTTCTAAAAGGCCCTCGAGTTTGTTTGATCATAAAAGGAAAGTTTGATAGTGACATGTTAACTACTGCAAAAAGGCTGAAATCTGGACAGTCTGAAGTTGTCCCTAAGCTAACTCTTTGTGTGTTTGTTTCTTGGAAGGGAAGTCCTGGGGAAAGTTGTAGAGGACCTTCCCAAGACATAGGTTTGAGGGTTGGTTAGGCTAGTTTGATTGTGTGAGGCCCCATGGACCCTGTTTAGAGAGGCAGTGATAGGCTGTTTTTTGGCTGAGGGCTGTTTTGTTGTGTTGGGTTTGTTGGACTGTTGGCTGTGCCTTGTTGTGGCTTAGCCTTGGGAAGTGGATGGCTAGGCTTTGTTCTGGTTGTGGGGGTGTTGTCTTAGCAGGTTTGAAGTGGTTGTGGCTTGGACTGAATAGGATATTGTCATAACTGATCATGGTGTTGTCTGAAAGGATGTTGTTGTTTTGAATGGTGTTGATGTCTTGATGTTGAGCCTTGTCTTGAGTTTGTGTCTTGTGTTGAGCTCGTGTCTTGGCTTGATCACATACTCCTGTTGCATAAAGGTTGCTGACAAAGATCAAACTTATCTACGGCACTGCCGTATGGGACACATAAATGAGAAACGTGTAAAGAAGCTCATTGACAATGGGACTATCTCCCCATTTGATTACGAATCATTTGGCACGTGTGAATCATGTCTTATTGGTAAAATGACTCGAATTTCCTTCAAAGGTGTTGGAATGCGCGCTAGTGACCTATTAGGACTCATACATACTGATGTATGTGGACCTATGTCAATAAACGCAAGAGACGGCTATAGATATTCTATCACTTTCACGGATGATTTGAGTAGATACGGATATGTCTACTTAATGAAGCATAAAAGTGAGTCCTTTGAAAAGTTCAAGGAATACCAGAATAAGGTTGAAAACCAACTGGGAAGAAAGATTAAAGCACTTCGTTCAGATCGTGGTGGCGAATATCTTTCAAATGAGTTTGATCAACACCTTAAAGACTGTGGTGTAGTATTACAGTTAACTCCACCTGGAACACCTCAATTAAATGGTGTGTCCGAACGGAGAAATCAAACATTACTTGATATGGTTCGATCCATGATGAGTCACACGGTAGTACCTGATTCATTATGGGGTTATGCTCTTTTGTCAGCTGCTCTTATACTTAACCGAAGTCCGTCTAAAGGTGTAGACAAGACTCCATATGAGTTATGGAAGGGAACGGTCCCTAACTTTTCCTTTATTCGGGTTTTGGGCTGCGAGCTTATGTCAAGTGGAGACACGAGGATAAGCTCGGCCCGCGATTGGTCAAGACATACTTTATTGGTTATCCAAAAGGAATGTTTGGTCATTACTTCTATTCGCCTACCGAACATCGAGTTTTTGTTGCGGCTAGTGCGAAGTTCTTAGAGAAAGAGTTTCTCGAGAATAAGTCAAGTAATAGAACCTTCGATCTGTCGGAGATTCAAGAACCAACAATCGAGCAACCAATGGAGGAAGAGGTTCCTTCAACTTCTGCTACGGTTAACATCCCTATGGAACCTAGGAGGTCGGGTAGAGTATACATTCCTCCAGACAGATACATTGGTATGGTCGAGGAGAATGAGAGAGATAATGTTTTACTCCTAGAGAGTAACGAACCCGCTACCTATAAAGGTGCCATGACCTGTTCCGACTCTAAGCTATGGCTTGAAGCCATGCAATCCGAGATGGACTCCATTTACGAGAATGACGTATTGGATCTTGTTGATTTGTCTGATAAGGTACGGCCTCTTCAGTGCAAATGTCTTTATAAGATAAAACATTCCATAGAAGGACAACCAGACACCTATAAGTCACGACTAGTGGCAAAAGGTTTCACTCAAGTGCAAGGATTGCATTATGATGAAATTTTTGCACCCGTAGTTATGCTGCGTTCCATTCGGATAATCTTAGTGATTGCCGCTTTTCATGACTATGAAATTTGGCAAATGGATGTGAAAACCGCCTTCTTAAACGGGTATTTGGAGGAGGAATTGTACATGGTACAACCCGAAGGTTTCATTAATCTTAAAAATCCTAAGAAAGTGTGCAGGCTTAAGCGTTCCATTTATGGACTTAAGCAAGCTTCTCAGAGTTGGAATCATCGTTTCGACCAGGTGATAAAAGAGAATGGTTTCACTCGATCGGTCGAGGAACCATGCTTGTATGTCAAGTCGAGTGGGAGTAAGATTGTCTTCTTGATATTGTATGTCGATGACATACTCTTGATTGAGAATGACATTCCTCTCTTATCTTCTGTAAAAGTATGGTTAAAGAACCATTTCCAGATGAAAGATCTGGGTGAGGCACAACGCATATTGGGGATCCGTATCTATAGAGATAGATCACGACGGATGTTATCACTCAGTCATGAGTCTTATATAGATAAGATTCTTGAAAGGTTCAGCATGACCAACTCCAAGAAAGGGTACCTTCCAATGATTTCTGGGATGCATTTGAGTAAAACTCACACACCCAAGACATCGGAAGAGGTCGAGCGCATGAGTCGTGTTCCTTATGCATTAGCCATAAATTCGATCATGTATGCCATAATATGCACACGTTCAGACGTGGCATATGCATTGAGTATGACGAGTCGGTACCAAGGAAATCCAGGTGAAACACATTGGATGGCTGTCAAAAACATCCTTAAGTACTTACGAAGGACTAAGGATTGGGTATTGACTTATGGAGGAGACACTGAGCTATGCGCAATCGGTTACGCAGATGCTAGCTTCCAAACAGATCGAGATGACTCGAAATCTCAGTCTGGATTCGTCTTTACTCTTAATGGCGCTGCGGTCAGTTGGAAAAGCTCCAAACAGAGTGTTATAGCAGATTCTACAACTGAGTCCGAGTACTATGCCGCTTTAGAAGCTGCAAAGGAAGCTATATGGATGCGTAAGTTCTTACAAGGACTAACCGTAGTTCCTAGTTCGAATGACCCTATCACCATCTATTGTGATAATAGAGGTGCCATCTTCCAGGCTAAGGAGCCTAAGTCCAGCAACAAGTCTAGACATGTACTTCGGAAGGCTCACATGATCCGAGATTACGTGGAGCAAAAGGAGATAGTGATTGACAAGATTGCTTCGGATGACAACATCGCGGACCCTCTCACTAAACCGTTAAAATATGATAAGCATGAAGGGCACGTTATTTCCATGGGAATTAAACGTGTTCCTGAGTTGTAGTAGTTGTTTTATGTGAATTAGATAAATGTATCTTTTTCATGCACTATTTATAACATCATCGTATTGTTTCATATTTTGTTTTTCATGTGGATTGTACGACAACATTGAACGCCACAAAGTGAACTAAATTACATTATAATTGTTTTGGTCGTAATCGCCTACATGAGGTGATAACTCTGGCAATTATACTGTGAAGTTGATTGATGGTGGGTTCAACGAGCCATAAGTCAAACGGTTGACTTATCGATCACAGATACGAGTTATAAAGATACCTCGTAGGACATCGTGACAACGTTATCGAGTCCTAAATGTTTCAGAACATTCGGTGCCAGGTCGTGGATACGACGTCCATAGTGTTTTTAAGAGTCGATTCTTTTGACTATCGACTGTCTCTTGAGATTAAGGCAGATTTTGGGTGACTTTGGTTTCTTTCTCATGGTCGACCGTAACAGGAGGCTAAGTAGATTTTTACTGGGTCATTTCATACTGTGCTTGTATCTGCAGGATTCGAGTTGAGGAAAATATCCAACCTTTATCAGGTTTTGTTATTTCTTAGGGCCACTCGAGGAGTTGTAACTGAAATGCATGGCCATGCTCGAATAATGATTCGTTTATCAGTTAAGTTACTCTCTAGTCAGGAAAACCACTCTTGATACTGATCGCTTGTAAAATGCGACCTTTGTAAATACGGACTTTGAAAATTGTTTTACATTGAGTGGGAGAAATTTATGGATATGAGAATTGGGTTATCGTACTTACACTTGTAAGGACAAGTGGGAGATTGTTGGAGCTAGTTTCCTCCACAGTTAGTGTGATAATATGAATAAATATCTTACAGGTTCACAGGGTATACTTTGTATTCTTATCAGTTGATTAACGTTTATCGATAACGGTTGGCTTGCTAGGAGTTTGACGTTATTGTCATTTTAATGGCGGTGATCAACTGGTCCCTAAAAGTCACACCTAAAGGATGTGTCTGAGAGATGTGATTATATGAATAATATAATCATATTGATACCTTATTATATGACTAAAAGTTTAGTCGATGTATATGACTAAAAGGTTAGTCAATGTAATGATGATACGATTATTTAATAACGATTAAATAATATTAGCTGAGACGAATTAAATGTAATTCGTAATTGAATATAAACCGTTATATTTAATCAATGTATATAATATAAGCTTAAACTTATTAAAATGTTAATTCATAATTATACATAATATGTTATATTTAATTAGCAAATTATAAATATACGGATATTTATAGTTGACGTATATTATATTACATGCTAATATAAACGAAAAAGGAAAGAAAAAATAGTCTTTTCTTCTCTTAATTTTTCGGTTAATAGGAGATAAAAATAAGGGAAAAAGATCTCCTATTATTCTCTTATGGTAACTAGGTCAAAACCCTAATAACAAGAGTAGTAAAAAAAGGAGAGACTCCTCCTTCTACTACCCTAGTGGAACGGCCGGACAGAGGAGAAGAGAAAAAGAAAAATTCTGATTTTTCTCTCTAGTTCTCTCTATCATTCATCATCACAAAAGAAAAATTAGTAGTAACTTTTCTCTAAAATTCTAGCACAAGCAAGGCATATCTCGGAACATCTTGGGTGCAACAATTAGGAGAATATCGATTTTGATATTGTTCATAGGCCAAATTTGCTAGGACCAAAGGTTAAATCTAAATTTCTATAATTTTATATTATGCAATTCATTTATGACTCGTAATTCATATACTATAGTTTCGTTATAATCCGTAATTTAATGACGAAATATACCGATATTTCCCACATCATCATGGATCAAACCATATCAAGTAATGTTCGATTTCTCCGTTCGGACACACCATTTAATTGAGGTGTTCCAGGTGGAGTTAAGTGTAATACTATGTCAGAGTCTTTAAGGTGTTGATCAAACTCATTTGAAAGATATTCGCCACCACGATCTGATCGAAGTGCTTTAACCTTTCTTCCCAGTTGGTTCTCAACCTTATTCTGAAATTCCTTGAACTTTTCAAAGGACTCACTTTTATGCTTCATTAAGTAGACATATCCGTATCTACTCAAATCATCCGTGAAAGTGATAAAATATCTATAGCCGTCTCTTGCGTTGATTGGCATAGGTCCACATACATCAGTATGTATGAGTCCTAATAGGTCATTAGCACGCATTCCAACACCTTTGAAGGAAATTCGAGTCATTTTGCCGATAAGACATGATTGACACGTGCCAAATCATTCGTAATCAAATGGGGAGATAGTCTCATTCTCAATGAGCTTCGTTACACGTTTTTCATTTATGTGTCCCATACGACAGTACCATAGATAAGTTTGATCTTTGTCACCAACCTTTACTTTCTTATTATTCATGTGTAATATGTCTGTTGTTTAATCTAAGATATAAATGCCATTCATGGAAACTGCTTTGCCATAAATCATTTCATTCAAAGAGAAAATACAGCTATTGTCTTTTATTGAAAATGAAAAACCGTGTTTATCAAGCACAGAAACAGAAATAATGTTCTTAGATAAATTGGGTACATAGTAACAGTTATATAAATACAACTCAAATCCACTCGGAAGTTGGATTACATATGTTCCCATTGAGACTGCAACAACTTTTGCTCCATTCCCGACTCGCAGGTCCACATCACCCTTTGCGAGAGGTGTGATATTTTTTTAGGCCCTGCAAATGTTTACACAAATGAGAACCACAACCTGTATCAAGTACCCAAGTTCCGAATTTTGCATGGTTAATCTCAATCATATGAGATAAGATGACATACCAATAGGAGTGACGCGGCCTGCTTTTATGTCCTCACGGTACACGGGACAGTTCCTCTTCCAATGCCCAGTCTTGTGGCAATGGTCGCCCTCAATGTCACTGTCCTTGCTCTTTGCCTTACCTTTGTTGGAGTAGGTGTCCTCCACAATAGTGCGCCACATAATGAATCTTATTAAGGAATATAATTGGGATATTTATTGACTATATATATGATTAGTCAGTTGATTAACGTAAATCAATAACGGTTGGCTGACTAGAGTTTGACGTTATTGTCGTATGACGGCGGTGATCAACTGATCCCTTTCGGCCACACCTAAAGGATGAAATCCAAATAATAACTAATTATTTGTATACGATACAGTTAATTAGTACATTACATATATTCGATATGTATGAGAGTTAATTGTTAGAAATTGAGTTAAGAACTCAAATTCAATTAAGTTTATTTTTCAATTATGCGATAATTGACTAATAAATTTATATCTTATTTTAATACAATTAAATAAGATTTAACTTAGTAATTAATCGTTAAATTACTAAATTAGTTGAGGTTTTGAGATAGAGGTAATTAGTTAATTATATTTACAAAGAGTTGTAAAATAAATTAACTAAGCATTGTGGGCCCCATTATATATTGATATAATGGTAGAATACTACTTAAAATGTTAAGTACATATTATTCATTTATTTGTGTCATATAATTGTTATATGATCAAATTAACACTTAATTATACAAGATAATTAAGCATATGATTAATAAGTATTTGTGGGGAAAATATCAAAAATCAAAATGGATCAAATTGAGGCTCACATGGCCGGTTGTGGTGAAGTCAAATGATGATGTTGGTTGTTCTTATTTATACTCATAAGCAACATATGCTTATGACATGAATAGCAAACATGATATCATTTTATTCACTACAACACATTACCACCTTACATGGCAATAAAATAAGAAGAAAACATCACCATTTTGTGATGATGAAACCGGCCCTCTTGGCTATAAAAGGAGAACAATTGTTGTTCATTCCTACACAAGTTCATTCTTATTTTCCATACATCTCTCAAAACTAAACTTCTCTCTAAAACTCTCATATACTAATATTTACTAAGTATTACTAGTGTATTAATATAGTCTAGTATTAGTAGTATTATATCTATCTTATTATCTAGTTAATAATAAGGGTAGATTATTTGGGTTAATCTTGGTGCAACTTAGAGGAGATCTTCTACCTTGGAGATTATTTGTGTTCAACCATATTTGTAGATCAAGATCAACAAGAAGGAGTTCTTGTTGTGCCCTTATATTTTCCACATCAATGTGAGGAAATTTCTTCTCTTATATAAATGTCTTTATATTTGCATGCATGGTACATAGATCATTAAATACTAAATTAACAAGTAATTTAGCAACTAATTGGAGGAGTCTAATTAAGGTCTATGGACTTTCTATTGGTATCAGAGCTAGCTTGTAGCATGCATGTTCATTTTGGACATTTTTATTAAAGTTATAAGATAACTAATAAATCAAAGATTTTAAGTTAAAATACGATTCTGACAAAAAAAAATTTGGTGCATGTATACCTACTGACCTCAAAATGTTTGTGGTTAAATTTCGGGATTTTAGGGATTAATTTGCTATTTATTTTGATTTTTGGCGTTTAAACCGAGTTAACATGCATTTTATGAGTTAAAAGTTAACTAAAAATAGTTGCATGTTGATTATGGCCATGAAATTTTAATATGATCTCACATGAATTTCTTACATATTGTATGTAAAATTTCGTGACTTTTACTTATGTATTGCATGTTTATTGATTTTTATACGATAAAAGTCGATAATATGAGATTATAATGTTCATAAAATTGAAACGTCCATTTATGGTCTTGAAATTTTTTTGTACATTTAAAATTCTGATTTTGATACTCTTGGTGAAATTTCATAATTTTTTTCACTGTTTTACTATATCTAATGTTTTTATTTGATAAAACCATTAAATACAAAGCTATTTGTTCATAAAATTAATTTTAATTTTTTGAGCAAATATTTTTTATTTTTATAGTTCCTGGAAATTTTCCAGAATGTACAAAATTTTTTGGTTTCAAATTTTATGATGTTTATATTTTATTTTGGTTTTATTTCATAATTGTTATGATTAAAACGTAATATTTAGCAAATGAAATCAAATCGATCTAATTAATGACCAACAAAATTAGTAGTGACTAATTTTGAGTTCTAAATCAGTTTAGTTAATTATTTTGAATTTAAATGCGATTTAAATGTTGATATTGATTTTTAATGGTTAAAAATCAATAAATCCCGAAAAAATCGAGCTACAATGAGCATGAATTGAATCTAGGACGATTTTGGCATGAATTTTTGCAGCAATTTATTTAATTTATGGTTGAATGAATGAATGTCATTTATTTAATAATTTACGCAAATTTTGTACCTAGTATGGCCTAGTTATTTTTAATCGTTATTACCCGTAATGTAAGGGAATAACGGTTTGGTTGTAATTTTATTGCGATCTCGTATCGCCGGTTTGTATAATTTAATAATTTTATTTTATAGAATAAATGTATAATAGGAATTTGTATATTTGTATATTTGTAATTATTTTTATGAAGACCGGTGACTCCCGAAAGACGGTTCCATTTTGGAAGGTGTTCCAAGTGAAGAGGCAAGGAACCAAAGGAGTTGGTTTCCGAATTTGTAACTATCTAGTTAATTTGATTAGCTAGGTGGCCATACTAGGATTTTATTGTTGCTTGATTGCTTGCTTTATTTCCGCTCATGCCAAAATCGTCACACATGCATTTAATTTATCGTTATTGTCAATTCAACGTTATTCACAATTCACCGACTTAGTTCACTTATAGGGAATGAATAACTAAATTGACAAGATCTCTCACATATTTAAAAATTGAGATTAGCCTTACCAATTAGTAACACCTATGAATCCCGTGTTCATTAGGGCTACCACGCTCGTGGGTCCCTTTTTACCTCGGGTAAGTAGGGTGATACGATCACAACTAACTTGTATTGGACTCAACCGAGATAAGCGGTTATCTTGTAACTAAAGGAAGATGGATTAGTTGAAATCCGTCAACCAAGAGTTCTAAGGGTAGAATTAGTCAAGTAACGACTTACCATTTCTAGATAAAAAGTAGCATGCGATGACTATTTTTATTTAACGATGGGTCTTGGAATCATTTATATAATTTAGTGAGAGGTCATTATATGAATGCTTAACTTGTTAAAATGTTTTTCAAGTAAATTAACAATGAATGTTTATATATTTCTTTTTGTTGTAGTTACCATATTCGCATAATGTCAACATCATCAACCGTTGCAACCTTGGGTAGAGACTCATGGTTGAGGTCCGTCATGGACAAATGTGTCCTTAAGGATGACGGAAGTAACTTCGTTGAATGGGAATCAACGATCAAGAGCGCCGCGTTATCCGATAACGTGCTTCGCTACTTGGTCGAAGAGCCTCCCACCGAACCCCGCGCCTAGATCGTCCGCGGTGGTTCGGGCCGAATATGACCTTTATTTGAAGGTTGCTAATGACGTCAAGAATGTCTTGATTTGGTCAATCTCACCCAAACTCAAACTCCAATTGATCTCTCTCAATGCATATGCGATATTCACTAGGATCACTTCGATGTTTTCGCAAGCCCCTCAAATTCCTTCTCCAATTGGAGGCAATTACTAAATTCTTTGACACTAGCTTAAGGGTCAAAAGGTTGGCCCACTGACGTGCTCAAAATTGGTTGAGCACGCGGACACCATTAGATCGTTAGGTGCAAAATTCCGAAGAATTTGGTGGTGGGTAAGATCCTTCATTCACTCTCACCTAAGTTCCCCCAATTTAGGGTGAACTATAACATGAATGGCATGGACAAGAGTTTCCATGAACTCCATGCACTCCTCACCCAAGCTGAGAGGGACATGGAGGCTAGTGGGAGTGACCCCAAGGATGTTCTTTCCATGAAAATGAAGAACATGAACCTTGGGGTAAGGAAGGACAAGGGAAAGGGTAAGACTCTTTTCAAGAAATCCGGCAAGGGAAAGGCCAAGGTCTTTTATAATGCCAAGCCCAAAGTCAACAAACACGCGGAGGCGGATTGCTATTATTGTAATGGCAAAGGGCATTGGAAACGCAATTGCCCTCCGATTGCCCAATTACTTGAATACAATAAAGACGGTTGTGTGACACGTCATGTAAAATTCCTTTCATCACTCGCTATGAATATATTAACTTTGCTAGTACCCTCCAACTCTTTTGGGGTTATTTTGATACCGTTTGTGGTTCTCACCTTTGTAATCCATTCATGGGCTGAGGGACGTGCAAGACAGCCAAGGGTGAACGTTTTTGGGGGAAAAACCTACGCATGGGAAATGGAGCTAAGGTAGCCGCAGTTTCCGTGGGCACCTACGTTCTTCTTTTGCCTAATGGTTTAGAGTTGTATTTAAATAATTGCTATTATGTACCACCTCTTACCAAGAACATTATCTCCATTTCCGTGTTAGACATGGAAGGTTTTTCATTTTGTATTAAGAACAACTGTTGTACTTTTGCTTTTAATGAAATGGTTTATGGCGAGGCCATTTCTATTGGAGGTATTTATGTTCTAGGTATTGCAAAAGAGGTCTATCATGTAGAAAACAAGAAGCTCAAAACAGGTGAACCTAATCAATCATACCTTTGGCATTGTCGTTTAGGGCACATAAACGAACGACGCATAAAGAGACTTGTTTCATCTAAAGTACCCAAACCATTCGATTACGAATCTTATGGCGTATGCGAATCTTGTCTTCTAGGCAAGATGACTCGTGCTCCTTTTACGGGAAAAGGGACACGAGCAAGTGAAGTCTTAGGACTTATACATACGGATGTATGCGGTCCAATGACTATCCGAGCTAGAGGTGGTTATCACTACTTCATTACTTTTACCGACGACTTGAGTAGATATGGATATGTCTACTTGATGAGGCATAAAAGTGATGCTTTTGAAAAGTTCAAAGAATTTCAAAATGAAGTAGAAAACCAATTGAATAAAAAGATTAAAACCCTACGATCCGATCGTGGTGGTGAATACTTGAACCATGAATTTGATTCACACCTGAAAGATTGTGGTATAGTATCACAATGGACTCCTCCTGGAACACCTCAATTAAACGGTGTATCCGAAAGGAGAAATCAAACTTTATTAGATATGGTTCGATCTATGATGAGTCTAACTGAGCTTCATGATTATTTTTGGGGTTTTGCTATCTTATCTGCAATATTTTCACTAAATCGAAGCCCGACTAAAGCGGCAAACAAGACTCCATATGAGATATGGACAGGAAAAGTTCCTTATTTGTCATTTATGAGAATTTGGGGATGCGAGGCTTTTGTTAAGAATAAGTCTGACGATAAACTCGCACCCAAATCTGACAAATGTCTTTTTGTAGGATATCCAAAGGAATCACGTGCTTATTACTTCTACAATAAACACGAGGACAAAGTGTTTGTGTCTCGTGATGCAGTCTTTTTAGAAAATGATTTTATTTCTAAAAGACAGAGTGGGAGAAAATTTGAACTTGATGAAGTCCAAGAGCCACAAACCGAAAAGGATGACGAGGAAAACGTTCCCTGTTCGTCTGGTACGGTAATTATTCCTTCGGAACCTAGGAGGTCAAGCAGAATTAGTCATCCACCTGATAGATACCTTGGTATTATAGAGGAAGGTGATGACTATAATGTGTTACTTTTTGAAAGTAACGAACCTACTACCTACAAAGCAGCCATTTCTAGTCCCGACTCAAAGATATGGCTAGGAGCCATGCAATCCGAAATGGATTCTATGTACGACAATCAAGTATGGGACGTGGTTGATTTACCTAAGGAGGTACGACCTCTTCAGTGTAAGTGGATCTATAAGATCAAAAGTGGCATAGACAAACATAATGATGTTTATAAAGCTAGATTGGTGGCAAAAGGTTTCACCCAAGTTCATGGTCTTCACTATGACGAAACCTGCGCCCCAGTCGCCATGCTTCGATCCATAAGGATTATCTTAGCGGTTGCCGCATTTCATAATTATGAGACTTGGCAAATGGATGTCAAAACCGCCTTCTTGAATGGGATTCTAGAAGAGGAAGTGTACATGACACAACCTGAAGGTTTTGTGGATCCATCAACCCTAAGAAGGTATGCAAACTTAAGAGATCCATCTATGGTCTAAAAGCATCAGGAGTTGGAATCATCGTTTCGATCATGTAATTAAACAAAATGGTTTCACTCGAAGTGTCGAGGAACGTGTTTATAATGACGAGTTTAGTGGGAGAGGTACCAGTAAAGAACTTTTCTAAGTTGTCTGAGATGACATAATTACTCATGGGGAACTGAATTCCAATGCTACTCTGTAAGGAGAGTGGCTAGGAATACATTTCCAAATGAAAGACTTAGGAGAGGCCCAGCGCATCTTAGGTATCCGGATCTATAGGGATAGATCTAAAAGGATACTAGCATTAAGTCAAGGGACTTATATTGATAAGATTCTTGATCGGTTCAACATGAAAGACTCTAAGAGAGGCTTTATTCCTATGGGAAGTGGGATCACTTTGAGCAAGTCAGAGTGCCATACGAAACCCGAGGAGATTGAACGCATGAAATTGATCCCTTACGCATCAGCTGTTGGATCAATCATGTATGCTATGATGTGCACTCGTCCCGACGTTGCATATGCTTTGAGAATGACAAGTCGTTACCAAGGAAATCCAGGTGAGAGTCACTGGATAGCCGTAAAAAATATCCTTAAGTACTTAAGAAGGACTAAGGATTCATTCTTAGTGTTTGGAGGCGAGACTGAGTTACGTGTAAAGGGTTACACAGATGCCAGTTTCCAAACAGATAGGGATGATATAAAATCCCAATCCGGCTACGTTTATATGATGAATGGAGGAGCTGTTTGCTGGAAGAGTTTCAAGAAAAGCGTTACAGCGGATTCTACAACAGAAGCAGAGTACCTTGCAGCGTCTGAAGCTGCAAAGGAAGCTGTGTGGATTCGGCAATTTTTGGAAGGACTATCAGTAGTACCTACTGCCAAAGATCCTATCACAATTTATTGTGATAACAGTGGGGCTATTTTTCAGGCAAAAGAGCCCAAGTCTAGTAACAAGTCTAGACATGTACTTAGGAAATATCATGTAATTAGAGATTACGTGGACAGAAAGGAAATTGACATTTGTAAGGTTGGGACAGATGACAACATTGCTGATCCTTTAACCAAGCCTTTATCAAAGGCTAAGCATGATGGTCATGTCGTCACCATGGGATTGAGACGTGTGCCAGAATTCCTTTAGATTATGTAATATGTAATAATTGAATGTTGTATTAATTATTTCATATATGATAATTGCATTCATTGTTCGAGTTTTATTTTAAACTCTTTTATTTAGTTTGACTAAATTTAATACTTTGTTTGTCCGAATAGATTGTTGGACCCTATTCAAGTGAATAGGACGAACTTAGTATTTTGTCCCTAGTCACTCAAATGAGGTGACGTCTCGAAATGACTAGATTGTAAGTCGACCGATGGTTGGTTCAGCACCATGGGGTCATGGAGATGACTGGTCGTTTACATAGACAGACTGTATGACACTCTGTCGGACAGTGACATTGTAGAGACCCTTAAATCAATTATTTGATGCCTGGTCGTGGCAGGGTCTTCTATCTTATTCCTATAAGTTGATTCTTTTGACTGGCGACCGTCTATCTGAGTCGGTGCAGTTTCCGATTGGATTTGGTTGATGTTCTAGGTCGTGCGTAAAAGGAGGCCGATGGACTTCTTCTGGATCATGGTGATCTGCATCATACAGAGTAGATGGATCAACAGGAATTGTCCACCCACGTTGGGTAAAAACATCTTTAGGCCACTCGAGGAGAAGTTACTGTAAATGCGTTGCCACGCTCGGAAAGAGATCTATGGTAGATTTTCCGGTCAGACAGTTACTCTCCCTATCGAGAAAACCACTCTAAATATTGTCAATCGCAAGTGCGACCTGAAAGACACCTTGCGTTGAGTGGGAGATGGGAGATGTGAGATAAAGAGACAAGAGATATCGGTGACGCACACTTGTGTCAGACAAGTGGGAGATTGTTGGAGTAGGTGTCCTCCACAAAAGTGCGCCACGTAATAAATCTTATTATGGAATATAATTGGGATATTTATTGACTATATATATGATTCGTCAGTTGATTAACGTAAATCAATAACGGTTGGCTGACTAGAGTTTGACGTTATTGTCGTATGACGGCAGTGATCAACTGATCCCTTTCGGTCACACCTAAAGGATGAAATCCAAATAATAACTAATTATTTGTATACGATACAGTTAATTAGTACATTACATATATTCGATATGTATGAGAGTTAATTGTTAGAAATTGAGTTAAGAAATCAAATTCAATTAAGTTTATTTTTCAATTATGCGATAATTGACTAATAAATTTATATCTTATTTTAATACGATTAAATAAGATTTAACTTAGTAATTAATCGTTAAATTACTAAATTAGTTGAGGTTTTGAGATAGAGGTAATTAGTTAATTATATTTACAAAGAGTTGTAAAATAAAGTAACTAAGCATTGTGGGACCCATTATATATTGATATAATGGTAGAATACTACTTAAAATGTTAAGTACATATTATTCATTTATTTGTGTCATATAATTGTTATATGATCAAATTAACACTTAATTATACAATATAATTAAGCATATGATTAATAAGTATTTGTGGGACAAATATCAAAAATCAAAATGGATCAAATTGAGGCTCACATGGCCGGTGGTGGTGAAGTCAAATGATGATGTTGGTTGTTCTTATTTATACTCATAAGCAACATATGCTTATGACATGAATAGCAAACATGATATCATTTTATTCACTACAACACATTACCACCTTACATGGCAATAAAATAAGAAGAAAACATCACCTTTTTGTGATGATGAAACCGGCCCTCTTGGCTATAAAAGGAGAACAATTGTTGTTCATTCCTTACACAAGTTCATTCTTATTTTCCATACATCTCTCAAAACTAAACTTCTCTCTAAAACTCTCATATACTAATATTTACTAAGTATTACTAGTGTAGTAATATAGTCTAGTATTAGTAGTATTATATCTATCTTATTATCTAGTTAATAATAAGGGTAGTGAACTGAAACCTCTCAGGAAATGAGTGATATCAATGTCAAATAGACTCAGGCTAACACTCTTCTCACACACAAGCTAACTCACTCAAGAAATGACACCAACAACCTGCACTAGGCTAGGCAATTCAGATAGTACTTTGTATCTAGCACACAAGCAAAGATAACAAAGGTTGTGTTAGGACTCAAGACACACAAGTAATGAATTCTAAACACTGCAATCTTAGTTCACACGCAAGTTTCACGAAGAAATGCTACAACACTTAGCTTCTGCTGAAGGATTGTTTTGAACAAAGTTCATAATTATATTAATCAAAGTCTGCCTTCTTTAGGTTACAACTTAGGCCTTATATAGGCAAATACAACAGATCCTGACCCTTGAAAAACAAGGACATCTAAGGGCTCTAAGAGCCTTACATCTTACTGAAAGCAAACTACAAAGTCAGCTAATGAGGACAACAAAACCAGACTGCAAAACATAGAAAAGAAAGACTGCAAAAGTAGGTTT
>JAIUZE010008066.1:0-17226 GCA_022085475.1 Heliosperma pusillum | reverse complement strand
TTTGTCTTTTTCGTCTCAGGGAACCTAAGTTCCTTGAGACCGTTCTCATCCTTTTCTTTAGTTTTTGTTTATGCCCAGGTGTTCTAGGTCCGTTCTCGTGCCCTACGATTCCGAACCAGAGAAGACTCTCCGGTCTAGACGAAACTGTTGGAAGGAAATTCAAGAAGCGGAAGACTTGAGTACGCTTGAAACAGTTTACGCCGAATTCGTCGCAGAAAAACCGTCCTTAGAAGAGGATACACCTATTTCTGCACCTACTACCACCATGCCTACTCTAGCCAGCCACTCGGAGCCTACTGTTGCATCTATTCCCAAGGGATTTCAACTCCCTACTACGGGTAATAGTACTTTTGAGATTCGTCCATCTTATATCTCTTTGGTGGAGCGAAACATGTTTGGAGGAAGCCCTACTGAGGATCCCGCTCAGCATATGGAGAAATTCACTAACTATTGCTGCTCTATTCCTTTAACGGGTGGGGTGACACAAGATCAGATCAAGTTGGTGTTGTTCCCCTTTTCACTACGAGACGGGGCAGAAGATTGGTTGAGTGAGTTAGATATGGTTGCACTTGGCATCACCGATTGGAATTCTTTGGCTCTTGCATTCTACAAAAGATATTTTCCGCCACAGAAAACCAATGCCATTAGAAGTCAAATCACAAGTTTCAAGCAAGGTCCCCAAGAGAACTTTAATGAGGCATGGGTTCGCTTCAAAAAGCTTGTCAAGTCCGTTCCACATCATGGTTTTGATACTTGGTTCTTATGCAACCAATTTTATAATGGGTTATATGATGATCAGAGGAATTTGTTGGATTCTGCTGCCAATGGGAGATTCCAAAAATAACACTACGGATGCCAATGCTTGGAAGTTAATTGATGAGATGGCTACTCACAATGCCGAGTATGGGAATCCTAGGGGTAATGTGAGGAGAGGAGGTACGGATAACGCAGTTGCAGCTCAGTTAGAGGCATTCACTGCCAAAATTGCCGAGTTACAAACTCTAAAGTCTTTGGAAAATAAGCAAACGGTTCATGCCATGGTTCAACAAGAGCCAACCTGTGAAAGATGTGGTACTATGGGGCATAATGCAGTGGAATGTATGAGTACGGTTGATCAAGTGCTTGCCTTTCAATCCTTTAAGCAAGGTTCACCGTACTCTAACTTTTACAATGAAAGGACAAGAGAGCATCCCAATTTATCCTACCGAAGTCAAAATGTTCTTAATCCTACCCCACCACCACCTCAGCAACATGGTTAATCTTATGTGATTACTCAGAATCGCAATTCCCAAGGTAACTTTAACCGTTCCAATCAAGGTGGCCAAAACTTCCAACAACCTCCACCTGCACCACCTCCAAGTAATGATATGGCAGAACTGAAAGCCATGTTGCAGCAGAGTCTTATGATCCAACAAAAGCAAGATGCTCAGATCTCACAACTTATAGCTCATAACAAGATGGTTGACACTCAAATTGCCCAATTGGCAATTCAAAATCCACATAAATAACCGGGTAATCTTCCTCCTCAAGGACACCCTCCACATGAACAAGTCAATGCCATCACTTTGAGGAGTGGAACCCATTACAAAGACCCTGAAATGATAAGGGATGAAACCAATGAAAGCTTGGAAGTTGCTGATCAAAGTTCGAAAAAAGGCGAAAAAGAGGCTGATAACAAGGTTGCTCGATCGATCAGCACCCCCTTGCTCGATCGAGCAACCCAAAAAATTTGCCAAAATCCTTCTCGGGAAGTTTCTGAAAGTTACAGTACAGAAAAACTCGATCGAGCAAACCCTCTGCTCGATCGAGCAACCCCTGATCAGGATGAAAAGCCTTCTAATTCATCTTCCAAAGCCAAGAAGCCGAGCCCATTGTAATTAAACTACCTTTTCCTCAACGCCTACATAAATCAAAGCTCGATAAACAGTTTGGGAGGTTTATGGAGGTAGTGAAGAATTTACAAGTGAGTGTACCATTTACCGAGTTGATCACTCAAGTGCCGACCTATGCAAAGTTTCTAAAGGATATATTGACAAGGAAGGGGTCCTTTAATGAAGTGGAGACGGTTGCATTTACTGAGTAATGCAGTGCTGTGTTGCAATCAAGATCACCACCTAAGCTAAAGGATCCAGGGAGTTTTTCTATTCCTTGTAATATAGGTTGCTTAACAATTGATAAAGCCCTTTGTGATTTAGGGGCTAGTGTTAGTTTTATGTCATTTTCTATATGCAAAAAGTTAAATATGGGTCAACTTACTGTTACAAACATGACCTTACAAATGGCCGACCGTTCTATTAAACACCCTTTAGGGATTTTAGAAGATGTACCGGTTAGAGTAGGGAAGTTTTTCATACCAGTTGACTTTGTTGTCTTAGATATGGCTGAGGACACCCAAATTCCTATCATCTTGGGGCGACCATTCCTCCATACTGCGGGGGCGGTTATAGATGTTAAGAATGGGAGACTTACACTAACAGTGGGGGATGACAATATTACTTTCAACTTAGAGCATTCAATGAAACACCCCATGCTAGAAGAGACATGTCATAGGATCGATATTGTGGATTTGAATGTTGATGATTGTCTCTCTTTATGCTTGAATATGGATCCTCTGGAGATCGCCTTAATTTCCAGCACTGCTGAAGCTGGAAGCTCACGGAGTAAGGCAGTAGTTGAGATGAAAAAACTGCTGACGGGAAAGGAATGCAAGTTACAAAAGGTGTATAGTTTAGGTAACCCCCCTAAGGTTACCAAGGTAATGACACCTGAACTTGAACCCGACTGATGAGCAGTAGTGACAGTTGGTCACTACTCCCCCATTTTGCAGCTGGTTTGGGGGAGACTATTATTCTATACAGCTGGTGCTATCTATCCTTGTACTTTCTTCTATTGTATTTTCTTTCAGTTATCTCCCATTCCCCTTTGTTAGTTGTGTCCTTTAGGTTGCTGCTGTTGGTTGATATGTGATTGCTGTGCTGTTAGCGTCACACTGAGGACACTGTGACATTTAGGTTTGGGGGAGAGTCTTTATTTATGTTGTGTGTTTATTTCTGTTGTGTGAAAAACAAAAAAATCCATAAAAATTGAAAAATTTACAAAATCCAAAAACATGTTTTTTTTATTTTATTAGGTCGAGTCTTGGTGAATTGAATTACAATGATGATAATTTGCATTGTTTCTGCATTTGAATCCCAAATAAGTTGTCCATGTACATTGTTTTGACTTACTATTTTTGAAAACAAAGCTCATAGTACAAGTCTTGACCGTTTTTGACATACCTTATGCTAATTAGATTTGGCAATTTTTGTTGGTAAACCACTAAAAAGTCTGAGGTCTATAGAGCTTCCTAGGCCAGGAACATCAATAAACTTGTCTCATTGTTTTTAGGCTTGAGTGTGGTACTCGTTGTGGAATGTGTAACATCAAATTGCATAAGTGTGACATTCGTTTCTTGATACTATACGCGTTCGTTTGATAAGTGCATGATGAAAGGTGGTTCTTTTTTGTTCAAATAAGCCTCACATAGCCAAAAAGACTTGATTTTATACCCTTATTATTGAGTTCTCTATGTTTAGCCAATTTGAGCCTTTTGTAGCCTGTTTTCATAAGCCATATAAAAGCTACATTCCTAGAATTTGCCTAGCTTATCGGGACAGTCGCAGTTGCATGTTTTTCTTATCTACTTGTCTACTATGGTTGGGTTGGGATTTCTGAAAAAGAATATCATTGGGTGTAGCAAGTATGTTGGCAATTGTGTCCCTTTGTTGAGAAAAGTTGTGAAGCAAAAGAAAAGAAAAAAAATGAAAAAGAAAAAAAAAAGAAAAAGAATAAGAGAAAAAGAAAAAAAAAAGAAAGAAAAATATGTTGCTTCATTGAATTATTCAAGGGAAAATGAAACGGAATTTACTAGAGTCTAATCCATTTTTCAGAGAGCAATATCGATATCTCTCTTGCGTTGTCCAAGTTTAAGATGATTTCTCTAGTCGGTGTTGGTTTGTGTTAGTCTTGTAGATTTGTTTTGGTAAGTGTCGCTGCGACTACCGGTCTTAGCCCCACATTTCCATACGTGCCTTGGCACAATCCATTTCTATACCTTCACCCATTAGCCTCCCTTTTTGTCCTGATTCATGTACTTTATAGCGAATGCGTATTTGTTGGGGAAATTACTATCACATTAGAATGCATGCATGTTTCATAAGTTGAGTGAGTGTTTATATTTCTTTCTATCTTCACAAAACTCACCTTTACATAAACTTATGAGTGCTTGAGTGAATCCGCGAGAATCCGACAAATTGAGCCTTGCAAGATTGAAAGGTATTTGGTTTTTGTCTATACTACGGTATCATGTAAAATCTTGGAATATGAGCTGCGTTTTCTACTTTTCCGTGCCTTTGAATTTGTTTATTGGTACAACTTGGTCATTACTTTGTTATAGATATGGATAGCTTGGGATTTGTATGTGCTTTAACATTAGCTTTGAGTTTTTCATTCACCATTTGTATGTTTGTCTTTGTATGTGTCGAGTGCTTTGCTTAGGGACAAGCAAAGGATTGGTTTGGGGAGAAGCTAGCTAATCCCATCTTCAAGATTCAAGTCCGAATCCACGGAAAGAGTTGGCATTCATTCTAACGGAATCTATTGTTAGTCATATACAAGTATATAAAAGGAAACAACAGGTAAGTGAATCGATGATCAACATTTTCAAAATATGCAACAAACAAATATATGATCACCAAATAACCAAATTACATTTTAATAATTAATGAAAAATTTAAGATAAAGAGGCCCTAACATTTTTTGTTTTAACTTTAACACAATATAACCGACCTATTATTACACGGGTTCTGAATACTAATACTTTATTCAAAATCTGTATTACATATATATCGCCAATTATCCCGGTACCAGGGGGCTTACATTATTATCCTAGTTTACCGTTATGGCATAAGCACGTTTATAATTAAACTATTCCTCTGAACTTCAGGGTTGAATGCCGGTGTGTGGGGTTGATAGACGCGCACCACAGACAGACTAAACACCACCTGGCTAGTTATCCCCAAAGTCTATCATCCATCAAGAGCTTCAGAAACCCGGATGCAATCCACCTAACACGAGACTGATCAAGTCCCCACCTAAAGTATAACCAGTATACCGCCTACTCTCGAGTCAATGTCAATACATCCAAAGACCCTTCGCACGCAACTTGCAGTTTTATACGATTAAGTTAAGTGCTAGTCTTTTATGTCTATACACGTTTACAATAGTATAAACGTGTTTTCCCCCTCGTAAAGATTCTGAACTAATACCTCATAAAAATGCTCAATAAAATACAGAATATCATTTTATTTTTGAAAACTATTTTTCATTTTATTGTTTCTTGCAACAAAGTTCTACTTGATATATGAAGTCTCGTTTCCTAGGTTAATGTTTTGTTCCAACAGATAGCAAATAATTTAATTCCTTATCTAAAGTCGATTTTGTCCCTATTAATAAGACGGGATTTGGCCACTACACTTAACCATTAGGTCCGGTGGGTCATAATTACATTTGACCTTAGTTATCTAAACCTAATCATTTTGACCAAGGGTCGGTTTTAAAACCCATAATAATCAAGACGGTTTTTATTATATCGATATAGCTAATCATAGTTACACGTACATTTTCGAACATCATTTAATAGTTATCTTAATTATATAGTTTGAAGTCTCAAAACAAAATGTGAGCATAATTTAACAAGTCTTTTGCCGATTTTTATTATTTACTTTGATTAAGGAGGACTATTACGGAAAATAATCCCCAAATGACCACCATATCTTACCAACTTTTCATGTTATTATTGTTAAACTTAGTAATTTAGTATAATGTCATGTATTGTGTGTGCGATGTTTATTATTTATAATGATAGTAGTTTAGTGTAATGTTAGTATTGTTAAAAACTGATAATGCTAGTATGACAGTAGTTTAGTATCCATGTTGATAATGTTATTATTTAGAATGATACTTCCTCCATTCCAATCATTTCTTTACGTTTGTGTAATATATGTGAGGAATATTTTAATCAAATGTGAGGGATTAATTGGAATGGAGGAATAGTAGTTTAGTGATATGTTAATTTTAGTATAGTTAGTATTAATGTTGTTAGTATAATGACATGTTAATAATAATTTTGTTGTTAGTATTGGTAATATTGATAATAGATATGTTAGTAGAGGTAGTAATTGATAATTGTTGTTTGGATTATTGTTTAGATAAAAGTGAAGAGATTGGAACGCCAGTGGATGTACGAAAGAGTAGATAAGAAGAAGCGTCCTAAAGATAGATTTATAGGTCATTTGGTTAAAGATCTTGGAATGGAATGGATTGGAATATGAATCCATAGAGGTATGAGGTTGAAAATCCATTCCATGTAAAGTTGTTTGGTTCATCATAAAATTATAAAAGAGTGGAATGAAGTTTGATACAAAGGTGGGAAGATGGGTATGAGATTCCAAGGGGTTAGAATGAAGTTAGATACCTAAGGGTTTTCAACTCCACTCCAAAATACACCAACCAAACATTGGAATGGAGCAAATCCATTTCAAGATGGCTAACCAAACATTGGAATACGGTTGGATATATTGATTGGATATATTAACTAAATGAGTATAAAGGGGGTTCTTCAGTTTATTGAATTTTCCAAAAAAACAAGATGAATATGGTTTTGCATTTAAAGTTTTTAAAATCTCGTATTTTTCGCCGCAAATCTATGTGTTTATAACTTAAATAAATACAAGGGACCAGATCCCTTGATAAAACACAAATAAGATAATAAAACTAATATAAACTACAACGCTAAGGATGAATCGCTGTAAGTACAACGCTCGAACATCAACCTGCAACCTGCCTGTTCATTCATTAAAAATGAATGTCACAATCAGTGGGGAGTAAGTCGAGGTTCTCCCCGCCATATCACATTAAACCAAACATAATTAGAGCATGTAAGCATACATCATCATGCGTATAGATATATCATACCGATTACAACGATAATATTTCATAAAAACAATATAAGCATGTGAGGAGTAACAATAGTATGATCATTATGTAAACAATGACTAGGGAAGACTCACCTTAGCAACTATATCGCTACCGACGGCTTGCATCTCACTGCTAGTAACCATATAATCGAAGAGGCTGGAGACGTTACACACAAAGTTATTATAGGTATCCAACTATCCAATACACATCCAACAAACCATCACGTGAAACAAACATACTCTCACAATAAATGAAATGCACTAGCATCTGCACTATGCAAGACAAGACGACCCAAGACTCCAATCTTCTCGGTAGGACGACGATAATATAATATTGTCCTAGTTTAAATATGGCCAGACTCTCGGGATATGAGCGTTTTCTGAAGCCGAGTACCCCAAATCCGGGAAGGGCAGCTAACGGTAGAGGCGAAAAGAGAATGAGTATACCAAATCCGGCAAGGGCAGCTAACGGAAAGGCTGTCACAATGACGAGTAATCATACTCGGGCAAGGGCGGCCAATGGAGATGAGGCATTGAGTAAAGGTCAATCAAGTACGCTACATGCAAATACACCATCTCGCAAGGATACAACATTTGACGGTCGGGTCGATCAACGCTGAACGTTCGCCTCCCAACAACGTCGACATATCCCCACTAACATGTACACATGCACCAAGGATGTACCCCCATGGCTCCGACACAACGTCTAACGAGTATAAGGGTACAAACGGGAAATGAGAGTTTAATATCATCCACCAAACAAGACTCAAACAACTACACAAGCCACACATGACTTAAATGGGTTAAACACGCAAAATCGTCACTAAGCATGTGAATAAACCATTTGAGGCACCTTATTCTTCATGCATAATATCTATGCCATTTCGTAAGATTATAACTTTAACAAACCATAAAAACCGTTTCATATGAATTTATAAGAGAAAATGAGAAAAGGGGATTACAGGGATCCCCATCCGGTCAGGCAAGCGGCGGCCGGTTGGGAAACATGCCAATTTTCCAAAACCAAACCAAGTACAGGGGAATCCCAGTCGGTCAGCCGGCTGGGACACATTTCACACTTTCAAAAATCAATTAAGTTACAGGGAGCTGCCAGCCGGTCGGCTGACCAGCGACTAGGCTGAGACTTACCCTTCATCAAAAACCCACAAGACAAGGCAAAATGTTACAGGGGCTTCCTAGCCGATCGGCCAGCTGGGGCTCCATTACTCCTAAAATCAACATTTACTCCAATTTATCTCATTCAAACTCAAACCCATTTATACTGCCAACATTAATCCATCACTAATCATTATTCTACACAACATATAAGCAACAAACCACGCAATTAAACATCTAAGGAACAATTAATTTATCATGAAAGACTTGAACACATGTTTAAGCAAAGGAGGATTGTCATCCAAACCACCCTATTCCACCATCTTGAGATATATGAGACATAATTCAACAACTCAACATGTAAGAACATGAATTCATATCAAGAACTAACAAAGAACTTGTCTTTCTCATAAATACTACCCTAAAACACATAGAAAACACATAAAAATGTGATATTGAGTAACCCGCCAACATTACCTCTTTAGCACTCCAAATAAGCTATCCTCAAGCAAGCTAACGATACCAACGGATTTTCTTGACCCAACTATTCAAAATTTCACCTTTTACGACAATTAATATGATCATTAGAAGCCATAACCGAAATTTTGGAAAAATTGTCTTAAAAAAAGGTTTAAAGATTCAATATTTTCTTATTTCGAAAGAAGGAGGACGGTGAAAGGATTCCGGAACGTTAAACGAAATTAAAATCGGTTGAGAAACGAAGAAGTTATGTCCGTCTTAAGATTAGATCTAAAAGATGAGTTTTATAAAAAGTATGAGAAAGATGAGATTTATGGTATGAATAGGAAGAGGAGAATGATAGGAGAAGAATGGTGTAAAACTCATGAAGTTTCGTTTAGAGATGAAGAAATGACACCCTTCTTAAATTTTTTGGGTTATAGAGGTTTAATGGAGTTTTTGGTATTGAAAAAGAATGAGAAGTATGATGAAAAAATGTAGGATGGATGTGGAGATTTGTGGGTTTGTTTATAGAATATGAGTAGTAATAGGCTCAATACTGAAGGTGGCTTATACTACATGGTTTTTCGAGTAGAGTCCGTTTACGGACTTATAAAGAGCGGAAACGAAACAATTTCTACCTAAATAAATTAAAATACGACTTAACATTAACTTAAAGCTACGAACATTAAATTATCGATTCAAAAATATTTTAACCAATAAAAGTGAAAGGGAATTTATAAAATTAACAACTTTCGTAAATTACCCATTATTATAAAATCGGGGGTGTTACAGGAGGCATTTTGATAAAATTTATCCTCAATTTTCCCTTTTGGCCAGTATGGTAAAAAATACTCGTGTTGGACCGTAATGATCATACCATACAATCTACCACCTTGGTTATACTTAAAAATACCATTTATTTTCTTGTCACTAATTATTTCTGATCCTGATAACCCAAAAATCCAATTGGATCTTTATTGACAACCGTTGGTGGAAGAACTGAAATGTTTTTGGGAAGCTGGCGTGGAAACTTATGATGTGTCACAAAAGCAAAATTTTCTAACTAAGAGCTCCTGTTTTGTGGACCATAAATGATTTCCCCGCATATGGTATGCTATCGAGATGGTGTACCGCGGGAAAAAAAGGCATGTTCTTATTGCATGGACAATATTAATAGACGGAATAAGAAAGCTTTCATAAAGGGTAAAGAGGTGGTCGATGATGTATCAGATCGACTACCACGAGATGAGTTGTGGGAGTTGATATATGAATTGCCATATACTGTTGATGATACTAAAAAAGAGATTTAAGACTTGAAAAAAAAGACCGGTGGGGCTAAAAGAAGCAATTTTGGGATCTTCCTTATTGGCAAACGATGTTATCGGGCATAATTTGGATGTAATGCACATAGAAAAGAATTTCTTGTAGTGAAATGGGGGTGTTACACATTGTGTCGTGGTATGATAGTCATTGCCTTAGAATCTTGATCACCCTAAACACGGTGATGTCAAATTGAGAACGACGCTCTCAATTCTATAAACAACGCTCCTGCTAATATGCACCAAAAAGCAAGAGTAGCGACTCAAATGTATTGTTTTGTTGGTGTAATGTAAGTAAAAACAAAGCCTCGAAGGCAAATCACAAATACAAAGTACCTTATAAGTAATCTTATAACAAAGAAGCTTACTAACAAATATTACCAACTACTCGGTATAAATTTAAAACCAAGAGACTAAACACTACAGTAAGCTTAGCTTTTCGCACCATTTTTTTATCAACAACTCTAATGTCATCCAGCCTCATGCCCATCAACCTCAATCTGCTATCACCCTTAGCTCTTTGAATAAGAATACTGAGACAGATGACATAAACTTCATAATGACATATATTCCTTGCCTGCCAAATTTCATACTCACCAGCACAAACAAGGGAACACAAAACTTATATGGCAAAACCAGAAACTTTCCTCAATCTAACCATATGAGCAACTTTCCTCAAACTAATAAATGAACTTGAACAGTGGTTAGTGCACAGGTCCTCATACCATGTGCTGAGTTTTTAAGCTTGTGAGTTTGTGAGATATTGGGGGCTGTCAGAGTTTGAGCCCGTGACATTTGGTCACATTGGCTCTTATACCATGATAAATGAACCATTTCAACTAAAACCTTAAGTTGATGGTTGTGCCTCATATATTATATTTATATCCTATTACTGTATATCTAAGGTTAGAAGCCTTTCTTGCTGCAGTAGCCAGAGAAAAAAAGTATGCTTTGGTATGTTGAATTTGTTCCAAACTTCAGTATATGATACGAGGTGGGATACGGGTCAATAGAGGGACATATTCAATTAAAATCGGAGATCAGTTTAATGCATTCCCGATGATTATTTTGGTTGGTTAAAATGAATCTCAGGATGATTAAATGTATCTCGAGTTTATTGAATACGGAGGATGATACGGGAGCAATCGATGAACCAACACCTAGCAATGGCGATCAAGAAATCTTATTAAACACTACCTGATCTAGCCATTCATTTGGAGGCAACTTAAGTCCAAGTTATGTTACTATGCTTAAGTGTATGTCATTTGGTGATACAAGTGCTTAATGGATCGTAACAATTGGAGCTTTGGCATAAAATGACGAGTTGAACAATTCTAGCGCTGACAACAGACATGTCAGACGTGTTTGGGTCATATCTGGAGTTTCACTTAACATATTGGGGTCATTCAAAATTGAGGTGATCAAGGACTCAAAGATCTTTCCAATGAGTATTTTTTCATCTCCAATGGATCAGTATTGAAAGAGTTATGGTTCCAAGAAGTCATGCCTGCTCAGTCATCCGCGAGAATTAAATACTCTGAAGTTAATAATTCTTATGCTTCGTTTTCTTCAGTCTTTTGGCGAGTCTTGTGTTGTCAAGTATTGGAAAATAAAAGGGAGTTATTAGGTGAATTCCCAAGTCTTAGTTTTCTGTTATGAGTCTAGCTTGTGTTCGCTATTTAAGGTGATGTTGTAAGCCATAAAAAAACAGATTTTGTTGAATGAAATAAAACTTTGAAGTTCAGTTTGAACCTTCATTTTAGAGTTGAGAAATACTTTAATTCTTGTGTTGATTTTCTAGTTGCGATTAGGAATCAATCGTTTATTCACTTAGGCAAGGCCGTCTAAGCATAAACAACCAAGTTTGTGCAGATTCGAGGTAGAGTTTGTGCATCCATATTCTTGTTTGAGTTCTAATTTTTCCATTACAAATATTCATTTCAAAACACACAAAACTAATACTAATTCCGATGTCTTTTATTCCTGTCACAAAAACATAACACAAATAGGTTCTTTCGCTTCCGCTAACGCATCAGTATACCAAGGTACATTGACTTTAGAACCAACAGACATCTATGTAGACATAAATTATAGGATCTTGATTAAAGCGATAATTACTAAGATATACTTACGTGGTGCAGCCATCAGATCTGATAACAAAATCACTTGAGAAAGATAAAGAATAAACTCCTATTGCTTTGCCTTCTCCTGCCTTCCTTATTCTCTAATTCACTTCTTTATGTGTGTTTCTTAATATGAATGAATTAGGTTAAAGCTCAAACAGGTGTGCTTATATAGAGAGGTGGCAGGAGGGGCTTAATAGAATAAGTGGGTCTGATATGTTAATGGCCTGTAAACATTAACCGTAATCCACTTAAACTAGGACTCCTATTAAAAACCCGAAACATTATATTTAACCATTATTTAATTAAGGTGACTATATAGTAATTAGGTCCACATAATAGAGAATTAAATAATAATTCTTACATTCTCCCACTTGGACCATATTACTGATTAAAACATAATGTCACGTTTAATTATAACATAAGGCGCGTAGACGGTTAAATGAACACATAATGGGTTTATCTTAATTACCCTGATATCCCTGAACAACTGGTTGAGTCATGGCGGAGACACTACTATAAAAGAGAAGTGGTCCTTCCATGTACTACGGACCAATCACTTAGAATAATCAGTCTGTACAAGGAGCAAACATAATCCTCAAATAATGTCCTTGAGGAAAAGAACTGATTCTGTTAATCGTGCAACAACAATGTATACTATAACAATAATACGATACAGAAAAGTGTTCGGAAATCATCATCACAATAAAACATAAGTTGATTAATCAAAACATAAGTATCATCATTACAAAGCACTAGCATGATCCAAACATAAACGAAAAGCCTTAATGATTATCCTCCAGACCCATATCAATAGCATGCTTCAAAAATGTCTTTGGAGGTAATACCTTAGTTAAAGGATCTGCTATATTAGCACTAGTCATAATGTGCTCAATTGACACAGTGTTTTTCCGAACTTCCTCCTTAACTGACAAGTATTTCATTTCCCTGTGCTTTATCCTTTAGAATACTTGTCATTCTTCGAAAAGAAGACAGCTGCGGTATTATCACAATAAATTCTCAACGGCCTTGCAACAGAATTCATAATGCTAAGCCCTGAAAGAAAATTCCGCAACCATAAAGCTTGAATAGTAGCCTCAAAGCACGCTACAAATTAAACTTCCATAGTGGATGAGGCAATAATTGTTTGTTTAGCACTTTTCCAGGAGATTGCTCCCCCAGCTAAAACAAACACATAACCAAAAGTGCTTTTCCATGAGTCCACGCATCCACCAAAATCTGAGTCAGCATATCCGATAACCCATTCCAGGATTGGACTGATATCGACCCAACATACCTACTGCAAAACTTATGTCAGGTCTTATACAGACCTGCGCATACATTAAGCTTCCAACCAGAGATGCATAAGGAAAGTTTTTCATGGTGTTTCATTCTAGCTCAGTCTTAGGACACATACTTAAGCTGAACTTATCCCCTTTCTGAATAGGAACATCATTGGGATTACATTTTTAGCATGTTAAATCTTTCTAAAACTTTACTGATGTAGGCTTTCTAAGACAACCCTAATGTTCTTTGTGATCTGTCTCGAGATATTTCCACCCCGATCACATAGGACGCCTCTCCCATATCTTTCATCTCAAAGTTGCTTGATAGGAAATCTTTAGTTTGACGTAATAGTCCCAAATCACTGCTTGCTATAAGTATGTCATCGACATATAAGACCAAAAATGCAAACTTACTCCCACTGATCTTCAGGTATATACACTGATCAACAGTGTTTTCTTGAAACCCAAAGGAGGTAATGGTATTATGGAACTTAATATACCATTGTCGAGAAGCTTGCTTAAGTCCATAAATGGACTTCTTTAATATACAGACTTTGTCCTCTTTGCCATCAATAATGAAGCCTTCAGGCTGAGCCATGTAGAATTCTTCTTCCAAACTCCCATTCAATAATGCCGTTTTCACATCCATTTGATGTAGCTCTAAATCAAAATGAGCTACAAAAGCTAAAATGATTCATTATAATCAATGCCTTCTTTCTGATTAAAGCCTTTAGCTACTAGTCTGGCTTTATGTCGTTCAATATTACCCGAGGAGTCGCGCTTGGTCTTAAAGACCCACTTGCAGCCGACAGCCTTATGACCTACTGGTAAATTGACCGACTCCCAGACCTCATTCTTAGCCATAGACTCCATCTCTTCTTTCATGGCATTAATCCATTTATCGGAATCATTACAATTCATAGCTTGTGAAAACGTAACCGGATCATTATCAATACTAATGTCAAATTCACATTTGTAGATATACATAATCGTCTGAAGTAGTTGGCTTTCTAGGTCTTATGGACCTTCTTAATACTATTTCAGGGGCTGTATCAACAACTTCAGTGACAATGTTATCATTCGGGAGTGGAGGGTCATCAACGTTAGGTTCCACAATATTGACTGGGTCAACATTATCATTATGTGGAACTTAATCAATTGAAATTGGGGGCAAAGAAGCTGGAATTGCCACCCTAACTTCATTGACTATGACATCCCTTACCTGATCACTCCCACTAACTTCGCCATTCTCAAGGAATTTGGCATTTCCGATTTTCACAATTCTTGTTTTGTGTGTAGGACAGTAAAAACTATACCCTTAAGACTTTTCTGGATAGCCGATAAAGAACCCACTAATGGTTCTTTGATCGAGTTTCCTTTTATAAGGATTATAAATGCATACCTCTGCTGGGCATCCCCATACATGCAAATTTTGAAGACTCGGTTTCCACCATTTTCACAGTTCAAATGGTGTCTTTGAAACTGCCTCTGGGGACCCGGTTTCCAATATATACAACAGTCATAAGGGCATGCATCCACAACTTTATGGGTAAGTTGGTATTACTCATCATTGTCCTCACAGCCTCTAATAGGGTTCGATTACGCCTCTCAGCTACACCATTCATCCATGGGGAACCAGGATTTGTGTATTGAGGGACAATACCCAAACTTTCAAGGAGTTTTGCAAAGGGACCAGGATGTTGTCCCGATTCATCATATTTGCCATAATATTCACCACCTCTATCTGACCTTATGATTTTCACTTTCTTTCCCAATTGCCTTCCACCTCCTTAATGTAAACCTCTAAAGCGTTTACTGATTGAGATTTTTTTCATGCAAAAGGTAAAGATAACAATAACGTGAATAATCATCGATAAAGGTGATGAAATATTTCTCTCCGCTCATGGAGGGAACATCAAATGGACCACAAATGTCTGTATGTATAATTTCTAATAGAGCAGTGCTTCTTGTGGACCCTTTCTTGGTGTGTTTGGTTTGCTTACCTTTAATGCATTCCACACACGTCCCAAAATCCGTAAAATCAAGAGAAGGTAACATATTGTTTTTAACCAATATGTTCATTCTTTCTCTTGAAATATGGGCCAAACGTTTATGCCACAAGAAGGAGGAACTTTCATTAGAGCTTGTATCTAGCCACCATGTATTAGAAGGAATTTCAACATAATTTGATTCGAAACATACTAAAGCCAAAGGCTTACCCTTCTTTTCGAACCAATTCTTACGCTTTATGCAGTCTTGCTGAAAGTGCCCAGGTTTCTTACAGAAAGAGCAACTTTCCTGCTTCTTAATTTCCTTCTTTATGCCAGATGCAGACGGTTTATCAGAAGGGCTTGACTTAATGCCCTTTCTGTTTCTAAACTTACCTTTAGATTTCCCGCTTACATGATGCACATGATGTGCCTGGGGTAGACCACCATTCTTACTTGAGGCATCAGCCTCATCTTTCTGTTTGATTCTTGCTGCTTCCTGAACCAGTTTATTGGTCAATTCATTAACACTCCAAATTTCTTTAACGGTGTTGTAATGAAGATGAAAAACATCAAACTTATCTGGCAGAGAGTTGATTATAAACTGGGCGAGGAACGGATCCTCAACTTTCATGCCCAGTTTTCCCAACTTAGCTGCCAGATTCGTCATGTGCAACACATGTTGCTGCATGGTGGTGACATTCTCATTATAATTAGCAGTGGTAAGTTCAGACATAAGCCTTCCAGCTACCGTTTTATCAGCAGTCTGAAAGCGTTCCTTAATGATTTCCATGTACTTACTGGCTGTAGTACAGCCTGTCTCCGAAATGGAGGACTTAAAGTTTGGTGCAGTGGTAAGTCGTAAGAACTTTAAGTAAAGACTGTCAAGTTATTGAGAGAGTTTTGCAACGGTACTGCATTATGAACAATGCTCAGAACATTAGGCTTTGAGTTTATCACACAATAGCAATTATGACTAAGACTTGAGACTTAAATGAGTAACTCATAAACATTCATTAAGCAAGTGCAGTATCTGTGGACAACCTACGCATGCTTAATTACATAATCAAGTATACTCTCTTTAATGAGTGTTTCACTTTAATGTCAGTTTACCTGTGGGTAAAACCTTAATACAAGTTATTTCACCCCATTAGATACTTAGTCGGATATTCACTGCATAATTTGAGTCCACTGTGGTGAACATCAACATAATGTAAATGCCCAATTTAATTACATTATGAGATCTGATCGCGTACGAGATGAAATCACTGTGGTGAATTTCAACTTGTCATAATGCGAAGGTCTCCTTTAATCGATACATAAGATATAATTAATCTTCAATAAGAATGTATGCTTAGTCGGATATTCACTGCATAAGTTGAGTCCACTGTGGTGAACATCAACATAATGTGAATGCCTAATTACATTGTGAGATCTGATCGCGTACGAGATGAAATCACTGTGGTGAATTTCAACTTGTCATAATGCGAATGTCTCCTTTAATCGATACATAAGATATAATTAATCTTCAATAAGAATGTATGCTTAGTCGGATTTTCACTGCATAATTTGAGTCCACTGTGGTGAACATCAACATAATGTGAATGCCCAATTACATTATGAGATCTGATCGCGTACGAGATGAAATCACTGTGGTGAATTTCAACTCGTCATAATGCGAAGGTCTTCTTTAAGCATAATAGCATAATATTATACGAGCATACAATGAAAACAAAGAATAAGTATCGAAACAGCACGGGAAGACCTCGACCGAGTAAAACAACAGCTCGATCGAGTAGAAAATAAACAAAACACCTCGATCGAGAAAAACTTTAGCTCGATCGAGAACAAGGCAAAACGGTACCACTCGATCGAGTAATTCATCAGCTCGATCGAGCAACAAGGCAAACAGATTC
>JAIUZE010008065.1:0-59525 GCA_022085475.1 Heliosperma pusillum | reverse complement strand
ATATATATATATATATATAGAATCAGGTTCCTGTGCTAACTAGAAGTACGGTGCGAACTGTGCGAACTTAATGAAGACCATTGGATTAAGTCAAATGAAGGACCAAGATTAATTCCAAAATAAAACCCAAAGTCTTACACAACTTTCCTGCCACCTTCAGTTCATCTGTTTTCCACTCAACAGCCACCTATCCTCGCCGGCCGGCAACATCTCCGGCAACATCTCCGGTGATCACTGATTGATCTCGTGCATCTCCGGCGACAACTCGCTCCTCTGCGATGCTTTCCTCAGACTCTCTTCTCTTCTCTTCCCCGTTTTTCCTCCTGCCACCGCCAATTCCGATTTCGCGGCGTATTCCTATGTCCATCACTCTTAATCTCTTCCACCACCATCTTTTAAGTAGTTTTCGATCAGATCTAGTCTCCTTATTTCTCTTTTCCCCCAGATATAGCCTTCTCCTTGCAATGTGGCTCGTTGATGATGATAATAAAGTCGTCGAATAAAGGGTGGTTGTAGTCGTGGGGGTGAGTGTGGAACGATGGTGGAACGATGGTGGTGCTCGCCGGAGTTAGGGGTAGTTATGGAAGTGGAGATAAGTGGTGTTGAAATATGGTGGTTTTGATTCTTTCGAGGGCAAGCTTTGTGTCGATTTAGTGGTAGTGTCAGCGGTGAATGTGTTATGTATGATTGTGAGTGGTGTCGGCATGGTGTTCGTCGGTGGTGGTGGTGATGGCGTTGGCGGTAGTGGATGGCGCATGGTGGTAGATTGTGATTTGGTGGTAGATACATAATTTAGCATCCCAGATACATTTATTAATAACTCTAGATTCATAATCAATTTGTGTATCTGAAGCAGTAATACATGTATCTAGTCGGTGGTTGTTTGTGGTGGCAGCAACGATGAGGCGGTGTTGGCAGAAATGAGGCGGTGTTGGCGGCAGTGAGGCGGTGTTGGCGGCAGTGGTGGTGGTGTTGGCTGCGGTGAAGGGTGTGTAGTGGTGGTGGTAGGCAGTGGTCGGTGGTCGGTGGTCGGTGGTCGGTGGTTGGTGGTTGGTTGGTGGTCAGGGGTTGATAGTAGTGGTTAGTGGTGGATACATCTATACTCCTACTAGATACATCTAGTAATACTAGTAGATACATCTATACTAGATGTATCTAGCAGTACTAGTAAATGTATCTAGCTAGTTCGTAAAGTTCGCACCGAACTATAGTTCGCACGGGATCCCGCCCCTATATATATATATATAGAGAAGAGTAGATATAGATATAGATATTAGATATATATATATATATATATATATATATATATATATATAATAAAATATAATATTCAAACCCTTTAAATAAAATATAATCATTCAAAAATCATAAAAGAAAACTTAATCATTTCAAATAAATCAAATAAAATAATAAAAATAATACTTCATAAATCATAGATCACAAGTGATGTCTTGACTGTAATAAAACAGTGGCGCCCGCAGGTGCTCCTACTAATTAGGTTTCTAGAGATACGCAACCTCCAGTCCCTACTCTTAGGCTACTCAATCCGTAGTAGGACCACGCCATTACACGGCGTCCAAGTCTAAGTATGGCCACCCTCTCGAGATACACATATACTCGATTCGACAACTAGTGGAAAACCCGCAGAATCCTATCACTAGTCCTAGGGATGATGGAAAAATTCCACGCACATCCTCATTCACCATTCATTAATCCATATCAAAACTTGAAACATTTCCAACTCGTTTTCCAATAACATTTAAATAAAGAAATTAAAAATGAAATTAAGACTACGATCGAAATTATAAACAACCACTCAACAATTTAAATGTAATACCGAATCAGCCATCATATGTTACCTCATTGAAGCTTCGTTTAAAACCACGAATAAGAATCCGAACTCACAGCTCATAAACGTACTCACGAACGAACCCATTACCACGAACACGGCACTCCTCACAACTCATACACACACGCTCAACCTCGAGTTTGACCACCATGACCCAAACAGACTCGTAAACAGTCCCATCACGACTCCACGAGCCAATCCAAACACCACATCACAAACACTAGCCACAAACACTTTAGTGATTTACAACATTAACAATTACCCAACGACAACACCAACAACAATGGCCAACAACAATAGCCCCCAATACGCAGCCAATAGAAACATTAGTGGTAACAACCACAACCACCATTGCAGCAACCACAACCAACAACGACACCAAAACAGCCCAGACACAGACCCCACAAAGACCTGACACAACCCGTTGTACAGACCCGTCACAAACTCGCGGAGCATTATAGAACCTAATTTACCCGAAGTTCCCATGACCCAAAATCTGTAATTCACAGCCTTGTACCAGCAACAGAGACTCGTATCCCCCCGCAACCATTACCATATTACTTACTATTGGGCTATTAAACTATTGCGTAAAGAAAGTTCGAGCGCAGACCAGAACTCCACAGTGCCCTGTTTCCCCTGTTTTTCCATGGACCCGAGTACCGTAACAATCATCAAGACTCGATTTCTTTGCCAACTAGCCTTCATAATTCAACAAGGATATCCTACATTGATTACAATCACAATTTAACGTATTAAAAGGCTTGTTGGTACTACTTTAAACCGTTTTTACGTAAGTATTATGGGACTACGTCTTCGGCGATTCAAATAAAAATAGGAATTACTTACCCTATTACGAAGAGGGCGGAAAGAGGATCGCAACGGCGAAAGAATCGATGAAAACCGACGTGTAACGAACCCGTGGTGAGCAATTGAACGGAAGGGAAAATGGAGGTGCTAGCTTTGATGTTATCGCGAGGAAGACGAAGGTCTCGTTTATATAATACTAGTTGTTGTATGGCGCGCGAAAATACTAGTTGTTGTATGGCGCGCTTTCGCGCGCCATACCCCAAGATATTTATATCAGCGTAATTTTATTCCTTGAGCGTAACGGGGCCACGAAAACCACTACAAGAACCACATGCGATTGAGACTGCTTCTTGTGCAACCATCTCTAAAAAAAGCTTTTAAAACGCAATTTTGGGGCAAAATCATTCCAAAACTACATCAAATAATTTTATAATGTGACTTTGTCCCAGTATACTACTCCCTCCCTCCGTCCGGTGTGTTGTCGTTTCATTTTGACATAAAGACAAAGAAAAGAGTGAGACCATTTGTGGTTCTACTTAATGGATAAAAAATGGACAATGGTCCATTGAGTGATTAAATTACTCATAGCTAATATAGAAAGTTCAACAATTCATTGAGACACCCTAAAAAGAAATAGGACAACAATTGATCGGACCGGAGTGAATAAGTTTTTATACTATTAACATTTTATGTTGTTTGCCTAACGTTTTATTTTAACTTGACCACATTTAGCAACAATAAAGTAAATTTGAAGTTACAATTATTTTTTTAATTTAAGAATTATATTGAATAAAGAATTACACCTTTCTAAGGTATGAAAAAACTAACAAAAACAATGACATGAAAGTAAGAACTCCAACTAATGCAATTCTGCTATCCGGGTGCCAATTGATTACTGCTACTGAAAATTCACAAAATCAGTCTCATTTGTATAGCTTCTCGATCCACCTCTCTACCTCTTACAATCAACTCAATCACGAAATCTTGTTTGGTACTGAACTCTTTGAGCTCTTACACTTATTTCCTTCATGAAATCTTGTCTCTTCTCATTCCATATTAGTTTTAGAAAGTTCAGTAACTGAACTCACTCACCACACAAGGTCTGTCCAGTGTGTATTCGTTCGTGCACTGGTTTCTCTATAACCGAATCTAGTAAATGCTTGCATTAATCAGGGTTCTAATGACATTAATCACCTACAAATCCATATACTTCAGCTGGCTTTGGGCCACGTTGACCAGATAGACCAATTCCAGAAGCCTAGTCTTCAACATCCATGAATGAACCAGTATCTCTTCTTTTCTTGACAAACTGAGAATTCTTCTTGGGCATGTATACTCATTTGAGGCACTACCTAATAAGCCATGTGACTAACCCTATACAATTAATTCAGTTTTCAGGCAGATTCACACTACTATATTTCCATCCAATATGAATACTAAATTACCTTTGGCCAATATACAAAAGAAAAGAAGACCTACCTTTTACCAATTAGGGTAAAGTTTAGATTTGTGTATAGCTTGGACTCTTGGAGTACTACACATTCCAAAAAGACACTGACCCAGATAGTGATCGAGTTTAACAGGGCACTTGTGCCTATAGGTGAAGACATATCCATTCATCTACATGGTCAAATTTAGAAGTAAACAATTCAGAGCTGATTTCAAATGAGTAATCACAAAGGCTATATTTTTTTGTGGAAATAAATGGGAAATCAAAAGTTGATGAAGGCCATCATAAGTAATAACATTACACCACTCTCTCAAAGGCTCTTGCCATGGCGACATAATGGGGTTAGATAATTAGATGATGTATGCAATCTTACATAAAAGAAAAGACGTGATATATAAGATGAGCACCAAAAGGTACACATTTTGGAATATTAGGCTTATCAGCTACGCCCTTTTTATTCAGATAGATGAGATCTACGACCTTTATTCAGCCTTGTCACCTGGAGTAAAATGAGAAAAGTGAGGCACTAAGGCCTTAACTTCAGACCACTCATTACACACCACCAACCAGAAATATACAAACTGTTAAGTGAAAATCTATGCAATATACGAATTAGGTTGCAACGAATGAGCCATTTAAACAATTTCCTTGAATGAACATCTAAAGTAGCAAATTGCAAAATCTAAGTGTGAAGCATTAAGAGGATCATACATGAGCATGCTCGACTATCAAGAAAAAGATTAATGGATGAAACTTCCAAAAAAAATTAGGGTCATACTAAACACCTTTGAGATAAAGAACTAATAATGCCTAAGCTCTGAAATCGGTGCCCACAATAATCTGGGAAATGGGCAGAGAAGAGATTAATACGAAGTACATCCTTAATGAAATGAAATCAGCATTTCAGAAGAAACTGCATCAAACAAAATTTAAAGAAAGCTACAAGAGTTTCTGCCTAGTCAATTTCAAAGTTTCAAGAGAAGTATACCAATTCACATAGGACATGCAGGATAATAATGACACCAAAGCATTCCTAATCAGCGACGCAGAGGTTAGTTGTTTTGTTGTGCAATGAGACTTGCGTTTTTGCAGCCAACTGCTATGACGTACAACATATTAGGCAATGACAAGGAGCTGGATAGTGACTCAGTTTTTAAAAAACGCTACTTTTAAATTCCAATGAGTGACAAAGATTCATTCATCTCTTCTTTGCTCATTTAGTAAATGGGCAAAGAAGAGATTAATGAATACAACATAAATGAAATGCAAACAATATTTCAGAAGAAACCTTTATAAAAAAATTAAGAAAGCTGCAACAGTTTCTTCCACCCACTCAATTCCAAACTTTCCAGAGAAGTAAACAAAAGTCACATAGGACATGTTGTATCATAATGACACTTGAAAAACACTCCTATTCAATGATAATATTGGGTATTACCACAAGTTAAACAATTTTTGTACAAAATTGCTGAATAGCGGTCATTTTTAAGGATTACTCCGCACATGGTTAAGCAATCTACTTCTTCTTGTTAAAAGGAACCATGATCATACTATCTCACCATGATTCCATTTGCTTTCTTCAACCTAGCTTGATGAATTGATGATTTTCAAACTACACGGTAAAGTAGTAAACTACAAAGGATGAAACCCTCTTTCCTCTTGCTAACTTCATTTCCTAACTTGTCGTAGCTTTTTTTATACTTTCAGATGCTTTTCCGAAGCCAATTTAAATTTTTCCGAAATATTTTTTCCACTTAAATCAATCAACCATCCATAAACATACACACTACCCTCATTTATTAACTCCATAAACACCCTCGCTGGAAATGGAAGAACATCAGCATTGCTATAACTAAACAGCCAGTGTTTTCTTAATGTTAAGAGTACTATTACATGACACATTTAAATTCAGAATGTTACTCTGAACTGCTCCCAAGCACCCCAAACAACCCAAGGCAAGCAACGTAACCCATTCCATCCAAGACCTTTCAAAATGTTACCGAGAAAAGCAAAAGTAGACCAAACTTAACCCTCGTTGCAAACACACTACTAAAGGTGCCCTGCACCAGACCCCATGACCTGTGAATACAAGAGTTGTTGCATCTCCACAACCATCAGACCAACATCGCAATTCTGACAGTATCATAAGGGTGAATCACGCCTATCAAACTTAGGTTCCCTTGCACATTCTATTCCTAACTCAGTTTCTTTGGTTCAGTCAAATGATTCTAAGGTTAACCTGCAAATTGAAGAAATTAATAGTACAGAGCCTAAATGGCCGGGGATCCTCAAAATGAGGTTTAAATCACTACGAAACCAAGCCACCCGGAGAAAGAACATGATGAACTCCAGTCACTTAGTCATTTCCTTATAGCAGCATAAGAATCACTCTGCCCCACCTCATACAATGACATCATAACGTAAACTCTAATGTAAGTGATTGTCATCATCAATTTCAGACAAAGAAAGAAACTAATAAAATAACTCGGTGAGAAAGGGAACCTAATTGTAGATTGAAAGCAAAATCAATCCAATCAAGGAAAAAGGGGGAAAAAGTCTAATTAACTTGAATTGGAGTAGGAATATAATTAATAAGCTGGTAGGATTATTCCTTCATGACTTGTGTAGGCTCACTATTTCATGGAAAATGAAGGTTAAGATGAACATTGTACCTCTGTCACAGCAGTTATCCCAACAATGGCCACTTTTAACTCCCTGCAAAATCCACACAAAGACACATTAATATACTATTTACTCCACAATAACGAGTAAATAACTTAGGAGATTGGAATTAAATACAGATAAATTGTTAATTTCAAAGCAAAAACGAGGACTGTAAAGAGAATTTCCTACCATTTAAGCATTGCTGGTGAAAAGGAGTATACCACAAATAAACTCTTGTTTTGTTTCAGTTACAAATAGTTCACCAAGCACTACTTAAAAACTGTTGAAAGTACAACTAACCTTACTTTACTTACCATGTTTTGCTCCTTTCTTAAAGCTCAGCACTGCAAGAGGTATGGCCCTTCCAAGACCAAATTGTCTTGTATTATCACGCCCTTATATTCCGTAGTGAAAAAATCGGGGTGCTCTTGAGTGAACTGAAAATAAAAAGTGTTGTTTTAGTATTTCATTTGCTTGCATCAAGCCTTGTCGCTCACAGATGGAGTGACAGTTTAATATATACGTCACTGTCCAAACTTGTCTGCTCGGAAGCTGTCGTATTATTTTGACCTAGCTTAGCTAAGATGCTTTTGCCTAGTCCAAAACTCATATACGCACAGAAACCAGATTAGAAACTAAGTATTTATTGATGATCTCCAAAGTAGAGATAAAAAATAAATCAAAGCAACGTTTTTTTCCTACCAACTATCTTCACTCGTGAAATAGCTTTGAGCCTAAAACAATCTATGTCATGAAAGCTGTAAACATTTACATCCATTTTTCACCCATCATACAAGTTGAGAACTTGCCTAGAAAAGAATCACACAAGAACGTCTAGTTAACAAAAAACAAGGACATCGCGTAAATCCACCATTGGAATGAAACAAGAGCCAATTAACAGTATGAACAAATCAACATTAATTTTACCAGAAAAAGGTATGAATTGACTAAAAACTTGAATATACACTCTTTTCATAACATATCATCCAACAAGAGAAAAAGCCCCAACTTGAGAAATCAGAAAGAACCCAATTTTCTCAAGGACAATAAAAATTAGTTAAGAATAACATGATTTAAAAGCATATTAAAAGAAATTAGGACAAATTAAGACAATAGACTATGGTTTATAAGATTTGTAATCATATTAAATGATTTGTAATGAGATTGTAACTAAAACCCAGCATACAAAAAATCAAAAAACTGAGATAATAGGGAGAGAATAACAGACAATTTGAAGAAAAACGAAAATAACTCAAATTATGGATTAATCGAAATGAAGTACAACAGATAAATTCATGAGTGAGCTAACACATAAGTAGATAATCAAAGAAAGAAAAAGAAACATAAAGATTATAATCAAATTATAACGAAGAACCCTAAAAAATATGTATGTATGAAAAGGGAAAGTAGATGTGAGTGTTCTATAATTTACCTGATTAGTTCCCTTATGGCGTCATAATCGTATTAGCGTTGGTTCGTGTATTACCTTAAAACTTAGTTCTCCCCCATTACAAACCAGGGATATGGGAGAGTGACAGAGAGGGGGAAGGAGGAGAGGCATTAGGGTAATTGCAGTGAGAAAGAGAGAGAGCGTGATTGTTGTGAGCAAAGTTGGTGAAATAAGGGTTGGACTTAAACGGTGCGTTTAGGGAAGGAAAATAGCAAAGTTGTGCGTTTTGAACTGTTCATATGAACAGTAAACTGGCTAAGCCACTTTTATGTTAAGGTGAATAGATGTTTAGCGTGAATTCTTAGGTCTAATTATCAAGTGGGTCAGTTACCGAGGCCCGTAAACCCGTATCGTTTTAAAATGAAATCGATCCAAAATTAAAATACGAGTATCTAAAACCGCGCTGGAACTAATCGAGTTAAAACGTTAAGATTTAAGGTAAAACTTAAAAGCAGTTTTGACACTGAAATATTTTTACATTTTTAATAATTAATGACGGAACGATTTATTTTTAAAAGGTAAAATATTATTTTAAATAAATTAAAAGTCTCGGAAATAATTTAAGTATTTGAACGTAATGAAATTATTAAATAACGTACTACGAAAATACGAGGCAAAAAGTAAAATATAATATCGACATAAAAGGAAACGCTAGTAATATTATTTTATTTAGCTGAAAATGAAATTAGTACGTAACGAGAATGAATATTAAACTTCGACGTACGTAAATATTAAAATAGAATATTAATCTCGACGTAACGTAAACATTAAAAGTAAACGTTTAGAAATTGAAAATAGTTGTAACGTAACGAATTAAAAATCGAGTTAAATAATTAGAATTTTACATTAGAAAACTCATTCGAATTAAATAATAATTTTTTAAAATAGCGAAAAATCACGGGTGTTACATAAAAAAATACACACGGCTGATCACCTGATAGACAATAATCCTACTACTACCTCATTGAAAGATCAAGTTGATGAGTTATTTAGTTAAGTACTTAATTTTTTTAAATAGCTCGAACTGGGATATGTTTCGTTTGGATTAGTTTAGTTAAGTGCTTAATTTTAGTTATCCACATGTAGGATGTTGTGACAAGTAGCACAAAAGAAAATTCGCATTATTTCCCCCAGCTGAAAGATATTAGGAGTCTATCCCGTACTGATTATATTGGGAATGTTTTCATGCAAAAAGTAAGAATGATGACGATGATGGACCTTTAGAAAGAGGCTGATGCTCGCATAGCAAGCGAGCAATTGATAATTATTTCGCTCGAGGATGATATTTTAGGGAAAGAACGTCAAGCAGTTCTGTCATGGGAGATTCTAGCCATTTGCGTTGGCCTTGACGAGATTGATATCTAACACCTATTTGTTTTGATGAAGTAAGTTTCTTAATAAATCATGCAATATTCTAGTATTCTGACTAAGATATAGTGTTTTAAATACCGGAATTAAAACCGTCACGTAGGTTCTTGAAATCGGTTGTGATCCCCAAGAGCAAGAGTCCACATGTTCTATACGGATTCTTGTGCCCTTATATTTTATCTATGCATATCGAGATGATTTCGTACCAAGAACGTATAGATTATATTGCTCAGGAATTGGCGAAAAACAAAAAGCTCATTTTTGCCCCTTATAATGAAATCGGGTGATATATAATTAATATTACGATTCCAAACACAATTGCATTTTTATATTTAATATATGATGTTGTGCTTGATAATAATGATGTGTCTCTCGATCTAGGAGACATTGGCTGCTAGCAGCGATCATGCCGACCAAGAAGAAAGTCTTTTGGTTGGACTCTTTGCATAAACAACCATCCGAGACCTTTAAGAAGTTGATTATTAAGTAAGTTTATAATACTGATTTGACACATAATATTAAGTTTCAATTATTATTATTTTCACTACTACACATATATATTTATGTGAGTTTCTACCTCTTTTTTTTAAAGGGCCTTTGAGAAGAAAAGAGCTAACGACGATCAACCCACGGAAGATTCTGACGATGGCCCTACTTTTACTAGGATAACAAGGGTACGTGCGCAAATACAATACCTTAAGTGCATGACATCTTACTTTTTTAATTACACATTAAACTAATTGGTAATTGTCTTCTCGTCTCTTCGTTTTTTATGTAATAATAGGTCCCTAAACAGCAGGATAGCATACAATGTGGATACTACGTTTGTCGTTTCATGTTGGAGATTATTAGGCGAAGATATATCCTCATTCCAGAAAGGGTTAGTAGTTTAATGAAGTTAATACTTTTTTTTCATTAGAGCTGATCTCTTTGCTGCTATATTGATGTTGCTATATATGCTATTGTTGTTACCCTAAGTCAATGTCTTTTATTTGTTTTATCTGCAGTATGTAATCACCACGCCACATGTCTCTGACTACAAAAAGCACCAAACAGACGAGGTAAGGGACTTGTGGGGCAAATATGTCCTTGAACATTATTGCAAGGAATTGAAGAATAAATGAAACTTAAATCATTTTGGAAGATAGGGAACTTTAATTTGTAGAAGTCATTAGAGCTGCTGTCTTTGCCTTAATGCATGTAGAAGTGATCAGTGTTGATTACAAAATGCAGGAGTGATCAAATTGTAAGTATGAATTGCTCTGAAGGAGATCATTTTGGTTGTATATATCATTTTGTTGCTGCTGATTTATATATATATCATTTTGCTGCTGCTGAAAGTGGTTTATGCGTGCTGCTGCTGCTGATTTATGCAGGATTTTCACTGGCAGGGGAACAAATTTAAATTTTTTCAAAAACAATAATAAAAGAAATAAAAACGGTTATTTTAAAATTCATTAAAAGCGTTGTTACATATTTCCCACCAAAACTAATCATACTTTTAACAACGGTTTATTCTTATATACCCATTCTTATTAAAGCTTTCCACAACGGCTTCCTCAGTATAATCCGTTGTTATTAACTCTATTCACAACGGGTTTGAAAAACTTAAGCGTTGTTATAATCTTTCCCACCAAAACTACACACACGTTTAACAACGGTTTCTTTTACCAAAATCGTTGTTGTATCTTGCCCACCTAAATTATTCACACGGTTTAACAACGGTTGGCTAATAATAACAACGATTTTTTACTGTTGTTCAAAATATTCACACGATTTTAACAATGGTTTTTTTCTAATATACCCGTTGTTATTAAAACTTCCAACAACGGTTTCTGCTAACATAAGCGTTGTTGTATCTTTCCCACCAAAATTATTTTCACGGTTTAACAACGGATGACTAGTAACGACAACGGTTGTTAACCGTTGTTAAACATATTCACAACGGTTTTTTCCATTAAATATGCACCGTTGTTAAAACCATTAACAACAGAGGATTTAACAACGTCCGCTTTTTTATATAACAACGGTTTTTAACCGTTGTCATAGCATGTTTTTGTAGTAGTGCACGTTAGCGGAGACGGAGTTTCTAGTAGCGAGACATTCGATCCCAATACCGCTATGGTTTTCCGAGAGTCCTAAGATAGTCTTCTTGACTATCTGGAGGTAATATTCAATTCTCAAGAGCAGAAAAAACGATTTGAGTCCCTTTCACATCACTTAATTGTTCCTACGCGTTTTATTCATCGAGAAACGCAAGAAACCGTGTCCTTTACGAAACTGTCGCTGCCTTGCTGAAAGAGACGGGAATGTTGGGTCTCATTACTATGAGGGAGTATACATACCAATCCCCTACCCTTGAATTTTCAGTACCTTTGATTATGATTTTGGAATTTTTGAGTCGTGGGATAATGCGAAGTGTGTCAGTTTCCATCTTTTTAATCAAAACTGTAATTTTTCTATGTCTGCTTTTGGTGCTTTACTTGGCACCCATGTGGAGAGGGGAATCAATCCCCCTAGGAAGATGACAGGACTGATTTGGGATGCGGTTTCCGACAACCAAGTTGGTAGGAAGCGTGGTATGCATGTGCACCATCCAACTTTACGTTATTAGTTCCGATTAGTTGCTAGTACACTTTTTGGTCGTAGCGAAGCCAACAATATCAATTCTACCGAGCTACACATATTAGCACGGTACCTGAACATAGATAGTAGACACCCTTTATTGCTTAATTTAGCTTACCATGTAGCTTTACATTTCAAAAATGTCGATGAAGGGATCCTGACATCTATTTGCGGTGGGGGGTTGGTCACCCATATAGCTAGGCAATTGTTCGCCGATTTTCCTAGAGGCATGCTGCATGTTGGTCATGTTGACCCGTTTCTTGATAGCTTGTGTCTACTAGATGGATTTTATTTTACGGGTCTCAACTAGATCCTAGAGGACGGGGCGTGGAAGATTGCCACGTCCTTTTCGGTGACTTTACCTTGCACCACTCTACTCACCGCTGCTACTGGAACTCCGTCGGGTTTCCCGACTCATTTTATAACTCGACCCTCTTTTGTGCCCCCTACGGTCATGGACCAAGGGGCACGTGACCATTTGCTACTTGATTTAGGTAGCAGAATAGCGCAGATGCAGATTAACCAGGCAATGGTCGGTTTCCCTCTTTACGAGTCTTACGTTAGCCACGGACAGGTACCGTACAATAGGACCCATCCTTCATACTATCGCTAAACCGGAGAGTGGTTATTCTACTCGTACTACCACTGAGGAAGAGCTAGAGGGAGATGGAGAAGAAAAAAAGGAGGAGGCGAGCGGATCTGAGCCCGAGGAGGGTGATGGCTAGTAGCAGTTGGCTACGAGCTCCTTTGTTGTTTGCTTGTTTGGGGAGGTCGTTCTTGTATATAATTATGAGTTTTATTTACAATACTTTATTTCCGTTTGCATTTATTTAGGCTTGCATTCCCTTTCCCCTATATTTTAATGTTGTTGATTGTTTGCTGAACACAACGAGGGCATTGTGTGATTTGGTTTGAGGAGGTTTTGCATCTATCTTAGTTTGCATCCATCTTCATTTTATTGCATTTCCGCTTTCATGTTTATTGCATTTCTGCATGCATTGCTTAAAAATTGAAAAAAAAATACAAAAATTAGGTCAAGTCGGAACGGTTTAATAAAAATGATTAAACCGCTTCTATTCTTTTACCTTAGTCTAAGCCTTGCATTGTTAATGCCGTCCTGTACAATCATTTGCATAATCTACGAGTTTTTGATTAAATTTTACTAAAGGAATAGACTTGACTTGATATCGGCAACCTACTTAAACATTCTAAGAAATTAGAGCGTTCATAAACTGATGACATTCATGATCAGTTTCATCTAGGATGTGAGTAGAACTCCTTATAAGACATGTAACATTAATTTGCATAAGCATGATATCTACCTCTTAGTGCTTGTATGCATTCGGTTTGTAGAAGGTGACACATGTGGAGAGGCAAATCCTCCTTTCTTATATTTTACCCTTGAACTTCACTAGCCAAATTGACCTATTTGACCCGATTATTAACTACAATCCAAAATTAGCCTACCCTAGTCAAGCTAGTTTAATTGTTTATTTACGGGTACGTGTTAGGTTGTCAGTTTGGTACTTCATTTTATATGAGAAAAGGTTTTATTATGAGAAGGAAGACATGAAAAAAAAAATATGAAAATGAAAAAAAAGAGAAAAAAATCAGCAAGAAAAAAAAAAGAAAAAAAAAAGAAGAGTTATTTTGTTAAAAAAAAAAGAAATTCATACTCCCAAGTTCGTCTTTGTATTTTACGGGGAGTCATGCCTATTGTGTGATTGAGTTATGCCGCATTAGCATCGTTTCTACTTATACAAATTGGAATTAGAAGGCGGGATGCGTTTATTATTTGGTTACGGTTGTACTAGCTTGGCTTTAGCTCCACATATCCAAATTGATTTTGCCCCTTTTTACCAATTACCTCACCTCACACTATATGTATGTCCTCGACATGTGTCTTGGTCCAGTTTGGTTGGAATGCGTATGTACGGTCGATAGAGATATTTATCATGTTAAATTGCATGCATGTTCATATAAGTCGCAGTTAGGTGAGTGACTACTTTTCTTCTTATCTTACAAATTTTACCATCGTGTGCTTTCAATGAGTGATGAGTGACCCGTGAGAGTTCGATATATACGAGTTTTAAAAGGTCGACGATTCAATTTCTTTTACCATTAATCTAACTCGTTTTCAGTTGATTTAGTTCTTTGGTGTTAGCTTTTATGCATTAAATGGGTTTAGACATTAGAAGTGTAGTTAGCTCTGAGCTTTTTCTTCGTTCCATTAGTTGAGTCTATTCGTTTAAGTCTTTACTTGCTTGGGACAAGAAAAGGTTTGGTATGGCGAGGTTTGATGCGTGCCTAATTTATACGTTTATTTCATCTTTCTGCACGCATTTCTATTCCATTTTGAGTAGCGGAAACTACTATTCTCCCCTATTTTGGCTACTTTGGGTACTTCTTTGTTTCGTACAGGTTGTTGGCCTAAAGGGAGCGAAAACGAGACGAATCCCATCTTTGTATTGGATTCCATATGCTAATGGAGTCATGCTCGGGAACCGTCACCTTCGGATGCGCAGGTGTGACACCCCGCGATTTCAAAGTAAAGTAAACACATAGATTTGCAGCGGAAAAATACGAGATTTTAAAAACTTTAAAAGCAAAACCGCGAATGTCACTATATTATAAAACCAAAACTTAATTTAATAAATCGTTTATACAAATTGTATTTTAAATAAATACAAGGGACATCGATCCCTTGATAAAACACAGTTAATATACTAAACTAATATAACCTACACGCTAAGAGTGAATCGCTGTAAGAACAACACTCGCTAGCTCACTCGCCACAACCCCATGAAAACACCAACCTGCAACCTGTTCGTTCATTAAAAATGAATGCCACAGTCAGTGGGGAGTAACTCGGGGTTCTCCCAGCCATATCACAAGTACACATACATAAACGACAATTAAACATGTGGAAACGTATATACAAGTGAATCATGTGAAGTACAAACATGCATTTCAAGATAACATGATATGAGTAGGTAAAATACTAAATGATAAGCACCATGATATGAACCGACTCGGGAATGACACCCTTAGGCAACTATATACACACTGAGGTTTGCATCTCATCATTAGTGGCATATACTTGATAAGGTAGAGACTCGACATACAAACCAATCCAATTATCTAATTCATGCAAGAATCCAACCCAACTTCACGGTAAATGACACGCATTAGCACCATGTACATAGCAAGTATGATCAAAACACGTCCACAGGATAAACATCTCCCTGAACCATACACGATAAACATTTCGTATATGAAAGACTCATTTCCTCCCGGTAGGACGACAATAATAATACGGTCCTAGTCTAAACCTGGCCAGACTCTCGGAATAAACGTGTTTTGATTCGACATGCGATAAACATTTCGCATCCAAGACTCGGTCAAACACATAAGCCGAGTACCCCAAATTTGGTCAAACTACTCGAAAGAGGCGAAAAGAGCACAATAATCATAAACAAGTGGTACGCTACATGCAATGACACCACCTTGCAAGGATACGACATTTGACGGCCGGGTCGATCAACGCATTGCGTTCACCTCCCAACAACGTCGTCATATCCCCACTAACAAATGCATTCAAGCATCAAGGATACACCCCATCGCTCCAACATTCCAGTCTAACGAGGATAAGGGTGTAGCCGGGGAATGAGAGTTCAAAGCACTCAACAATTAGTGCTCGGATCAAAACATAAGGTAGAACCGACTCAAGAGGGGACATATCAAAAACCGTCACAAAACATGTGATATAAGCATGTGAGATATCATATATTCTAAACATGAATATTTAATGTTATTACGTAAGTTTATAAGATAAACAAACCACACAAACTATTACATGTGAAGGCATATGGAAAAGAAATAAGAAAGAGTCACATGGGGTGCCAGCCGATCAGGTGGACCGGCTGCCGGGTACCCGGCTGGTACCTCAGCAACACAAAACAACAACCATATATTACAGGGGATCCCTAGCCGGTGGGTGTGACCGGCTGCCGGCTACCCGGTTGGGGTCATAGGTAAAGTGAGAAGAAGGGAAAGGGAAGAGTTCCAGCCGGTTGACCGGCTGCCGGGTGGCCGGCTAGGACTCGCAGTCTTAACAAAAATCAACCAAACTTACAGGTTTGCCCAGCCGGTTGGGTGGACCGGTGGCCGGTCGACCGTATTGGACTCACACAACATCAAATTCACCCAAAATTGTCCAATTCACATCAGAAGGTTCCCAGCCGGTTGGGGTGACCGGCGGTCGGTAGACCGGCTATGACTCACAGCTCAAAAATCAACTTCAACAACAACCAAAACACAAAATTCTTTAATACCCATTCAATTCCAACAACATTTACCAACAACAATCCACATTTAATGCATCTTAATCATCACCAATCATTGGATAAGATCAATTAAGGCAAACAAAGGCACATTTATTGCCCAACTTAAGTTCAAACATGATAAGTAAGCATAATTAGCAACTTGAATGTAACTTAGCATAGGATTAGTGAAAGATAAGCATAGGACATGAATTTTCACATATGAATGAACAATTAGCACAATTCCTCATGAAATTAAGGCAAAGATTACATTTTTCCCTAACTAAAACTACAATTAAAACATTAAACACACATTGATATCGAGTAACCCATCACCGTTACCTCGATTAGCATTTCAAATCCTCGATTCCCAAGCTACCCATCAATCTACACGAATACCTTGACCCAAAATCTTCAAAGCCCACCCTTTTACCGACAAAAAATGTAGTAGAAGCTTAAACTGAAATTTCTGGAAAATTGGTCTTAAAAAAAGGTTAAAAGTTTCTATATTTTATTGCCTAGAAAGAAAGAGGATGGTGAGAGGATTCCGAAACATTAAACGAAATCGAATTACGTTAAGAAACGAAGAAGTTATGCCCGTCTTAAGTTTAGATCTAGAAAATGGGTTTTATAAAAAGTTGGAGGAAATGGGTATTTTATGTTATGAAAAGGAAGAGGGGATGAGAGGAGAAGCTTAATGTAAAAATCGTCGAGTTTCGTTGAGAGACGGACAAATGTCATCCGTCTTAAGATTATAAAGTTATGGAGGGTTTAATGATGTTTTTGGTGTTTGAGGAGGAAGATGAAGTGTGCAGAGATTTTAGCAGGGAGGTGGAGGTTTGTGGGTTTGTTTTTAGAAGATGAGTGATAATGGGCTTAAATTTTTAAGGGGATTATTACCCACTCGGATTTTCGAGTAGAGTTCGATTATGGCCTCATAACGGACTGAAATGCGACGGTTTCTACCCAACTAAACTAAATTCTATTTAACATTAATTTACAGCCACGAAATCATAAATTATCGACTTAAAATATTTTAGCCAATAAAAGTAATAGACGAATTTATAAAATTTGCAACTTTAGTAAATTATTCATTTTTATAAAATCTGGGGTGTTACAGCGGGAACGAGAGAGAATGCATTAAAGTAGAGTGAAGAGTGGCGTGCAGTACTGAGAATAGTCGATCAACAGCTTTATTTGGTCGATCGACTGGTTTTGTCAATTAGTCGATCGACAGATTAAATAGTCGATCGACTATTTGGAGGATTTAGCTGACAAGAATTGTGTTTTAGTCGATCGACATTTTTAGTTTTAGACGCAAATTAACTTCGCTATTTCGGCCCAGTAGTTTTAATAGTTTTCATATTATTTAAGCTTTGTCAGACATAATAATAACGTATCTCCTTTTACACAAAACAGCTAGTTTTATTTCTCCTTTAGCAACTTTGGATCTGAGATTTGAGAATTAATCTTTCTCCTTTATTCCGTATTGAATCTTTCTCCTTTAATTTTAATCCCTTCATCTTAATTCTTCTTCCCTTGTTCTTCGTCTTTATTATTTACTCCGTAATTTATTAGATAGTAATTGTTATTCATCCTTTCTTATCATGTTTAATTCACTTATTATTTTTATAGTTAATTTGATTAGATCTACTATGAGTAGTCAATTCTTTTATGCTAGGATTTAGGGGAACCACGATTATGTGATGGTATATTGTTATATTATTAGATAAATCATAATTATTGGTTTGTATTGTTAATCGTTGCATTAATTGTCGGTAAATTGGTTATATGCATGTGACTGGTTTACTAGTTTGTAAAACCTTGACATAGATCGTAGGGTATTGAAGAGGTAGAGACTTGCAGCGATAGAATGCCATAATTAGTAGAGCGTAAGCTAAATTAGTAACTCTAGGGTTAATAGTAGACCGAAAGAAGCTATCCATTACCCTTCATACCGTGTTTATGTTACCAATTTAATTATATCGTTGACCGTGGTGAACCGACTGTCCTAGCTATTTCTCTTATTATATTTGAATTCATTCACTTCCTTTATTTCTCTTTCCATCACTAGTTTTAGTTTAGAAACCAAACAATTAAAACCCCTCAATTTGTTACTTAGATGGACTATTAATTAGCAAATAGAATTTCTTTATCTCCTAGTGGATACGATCTTTACTTCCTTTACTGCATTAGTTTAGGCATGTTGGTTATCTTTGATTAGGTGTACAATTTGGTCTGTCAGCTCACTCAAATGCTTCTGATAGTGAATATGAAGACGAAGTAAGTCTCTCTAATCTCAAAATTCAAATTACACTAAATGTTGACTATGTTATTCTTCTTGACAAGAACAGAAAATTACTTAGGAAAATTGAATATCTTGAAAATGACCTAAGTAATGTTATTACTTCTAAATGGGAAGGAAGTAATACTATCCTTGACTTTCTGGTTAGTCAATCTTGTAATTCAAATAAGCTTGGATTAGAATATGAGTCTTGTACAAACCCTAAACAAAATGGTTCTCAATACCGTACTGTTTGGTTTCAAGAACAGAAATTGAACACTCTTCCTAACTGTTTAAATCAGTTAAAATCTGGTACTGCTTGTTTCAAAAAAATGTGAGCCCTATGAACGAGACTTTCGTAAGCGTAAATATGTGGACCTATCTGAATAAATCTTATGCAAATTTTGTGGGAAAACAGGACACGTATTTAATGCTAGTAAGAAGCAGTTAGCTTACTTGGAACAAAATTGTAAGATTGTCAAGAAAGTGTGGATCTGAAAGGACTTATTAGCACAAGTGAATAACTAAAAGGGACTTAAGTTAATTTGGGTGCTCAAGTCCAGAGTATTATCTGTTTTGCAGGCTAATATGAGAGAGAACAACATGCATTGATGAAAATAAATTTCATTGCTCAAGGTGCATATGGACGATGTCTTTGACCTCTCACATAGAGCCTACAAAGTGCAGGTGTGCAATTGGTAAGGTGTTTCAAGTTTATTCACACTTTAAGAAAGAATGGTAAGAAATTCTAAACTCCTAATCTTAATGTTAAACAAATATCATGGGAAGTATAAAAGGGTAGTTGGTATGTATATTCTTAAGCTCCTGGATTACTACCTACTATGTTACATTCTTTATCTTAGTTATAAATATATATTTTATGTCATTAAGCATGTGTGCAGATGAAGAAAAAGAACAAGAGATAGCCCACGAGAACTTCATGAGCAAAACCAGAAGCATGTTAAACAGTCCACTAAACTGTTCTAATAGAAGCGATGTCAAGTTCAGAGGGAACAGAATAGTCAATGACACTGTTGAATCAGACATCCGACAGTTCAAAGGGACTAAATAGCGCTCCCCATTTGAGTACCCGGGATCCACGCATCCCTACACACTTTCGCTGAATTACCATCACCAATCCTCCTCCTTAACCCCCTCATAAGAACGCTTCTAGCCACCAGGATTCCTCGCCAAGCGATAGGCTATGTCGCACACCTAATCAAAGATAAATTTCTCTTGACACAAATTAATGTGCTATGGGGGGTCGATGACAAGGAGACGGGAAGTGCGCTAAGAAATGCTATGAATAGACTACTATCAAGGTTGGCTTACTGATTTGTTTGGTTTAATGATTAGCTAAAATGTTGCAAGATAATAATTAAAAGAGCCTAAGGAAGTTGGGTCACCATGCAATAATTATATATTCATTTTAAAGTTGGATAAATAATATTGTTAATTGTTTAGGCTAAAGACACCCATCTCTCGATATTAGTGTCAAGCTTATTTCCATCATTTTTTTTCATTTTTTTTCATGTCAGCATTAAGACCAAGCTCACAATGATATTTCAAGATAGAACAAATCCTAAATTAGTACCCAACCAAATTTAAATGGCTCAAAGCACATAAACAAGAAGGACAAGCGGTTATATTTAATGGGATGCGAGAAAATAAACTAAAGTGCAAAGCAAAAAAAAAAACTTACTAGACTAGCTAGTATGTATAAGAGGGATACCTTTATTCATCAATCAAGTAAAGGGCCAAAATTTGAAACCTTTCCAACCTTTCTTCTTACCACGACCTCCTCCCGATGTATCACCATTTCCACTAGGCTCATCACTTTGGAGAGGAGTGACATATTCACCAAAATTTTGCCCACTTCCAAGTCCTTCTCCATAGCTACTATAACCACCACCATACCCGCCACCATAGCCTCCATGAAATGCTTCAACACCATAATCCGAACCACAAAAATCCGGACTGGGAGCATAGCGAGTAGAAGTACCTGCATCATGGTTAGAAGGAGGGAATCCACCCGAAGGATTTTTAGGGTTTTTCTACATGGTATCTCTGTGTTTTTTCGAATTCTACATAGTAGCCTTTCATTTTTCAAAATCTACATAATACCCCTAAACTTAATGAAAACATCTCAAAATACCCAAAATGCAATAATCGGCCTCTTTTAAACGTTTAAATTATGCACATTTTGTTTATCTTTTGACAATAATTTGGCATGTCATTAACATATATATCGTTTAGTCAATTATAAACATAATCTTTTTGTAAAATTTAGATGTTTTAAGACTTGATTTTTAGTAGTTTGGGTATTTTATGTACTATTTACTAAGTTTAGGGGTACCATGTAGATTTCAAAAAAAAAAAAAAGGGGTACCATATAGAATTTGAAAAAAATACAGGGTTACCATGTAGAAAAACCCATGATAAAATGATGGGTGTGGTCCCTCGGGTCAAATTACCCTTTTTCCTAGCAAAATAATCATAAATAGGATGCAATGCAAGTCTTTGATCATCACGAATGTCATTAATATTAAGACTAAGATCACGCATCATATCCATCACATCAACCCTACAGGTGGAATGACGTGCTTGATTTGGTTGAGCTCTTGCACGACGGTCAATGGTGGTATTTGTCTCACCTCTAAGTGGCAAGTGGTAAATGGCGCGAGCAAAGGGGAAATTCCCTTGACGAGGTTTGGTATGGACTAAAGGTTAAAGATCACTCGTCTCGGGCGGTAATCTAATCGAATCATGACTACCAATCTTCCAAATCATGCCCGGATGAGAGTTCCCAAACCAATTACAAGATAGGAAATAGTCATAGTCAAGTCCATCCCCCCATACCCTACTCTCCAAAGGGTCAAATCGGTGGTTTCTTGGTTGAAACGGCAAACACTATGTGCAATTCTAGTAACCAACCCACCCAAGACAATTGATCTATCGGAAGCATTACATTGCTTGGTAAAGTGGCTAGAAAAATTGTAGGGAATATTGATCCCCCACTCTTCATCACCGTTTACATTGAGAAAGGCAACTAAAATCTCGACCTCAATACTCCTCACCGAGTAAGCCTCATTCCTCCCAAAAAAAAGTCCACCCCATAAACCATTGCCAAATGCGAATTTTGGTGTAGTGAATATATTGGTGAGGGGTATGGTCCCAACCTTTGAATGGGTAGTGAGAAATGGAGTCCCAAGTCAAATTGGGGAGGTAACCGTCAGGTGATTCGGTAGGCAAGCCCTCACATTTCAAAGCAAAAATCTTGGCAAAATCCGCTAATTCCAAACGATAATCATGATTAAACAACCGGAATGTTACGAAATGAATAAACCCTTCTCGTTTTGATTTATGAGACTCGAAAGAACTCAAAAACTCAAGTGTGAGCTCGGGAAAGGTTTTATAATTCATCTTGTAACAAGCTACCATACCAAGATTCTTAAACAAAGACTTAACATGTTTTTCAATTCCAATTGCTTTCAAAGAAGCTTGATTGATAAATTTAGTTGTTTTCGTATCTTTGGAACGTAAGATGACCCAATGATCCCATTGTTTTTTATCTTTGAAGATCACTCGGGGAAAAGCATCATCATTCCACTTCGATACATCGGGCATTTCAACATCTTCCGCAACTCTGGAGGATTCCGCATCACCTCTTCTTCTCTTTCGAGCACCTTGAGTAGGAGCTTTTCTAGGTGCCATTTTCTGAAATTTTAAGACAAAAATTCATCTTAAGGCAACCAACATTCATCCAAACAACAATAATTGAACAAATTAGTGAACTAATTCATCCTATAAACATTAATAGAGCACAATACAATCAATTTCTAGCACAAATAAGCACACAATCAATTTCACCCAATTTGAGTTGAGGCTTGAAATACTTGATTAAATTGATTGAAATGGATGAAATCAAAGAGAAAGGAAAGGAAAACTTACTTGATGATGTTGATGATGGAATGAATCTTGCAAAGTTATGAAGGAAGTGCTGTGTCTTTAAGATTTAAGTGAAGAAAGGAAGAAAAATAGGTAGAGTATAAGAAATACCGTCGGATTAAGCAAAGAGGAATTATAGTGTTTTGTTTTTGTTTCGTATTATGAAAAAAAAAAAAAAACTTTGTAACTGCGACCCCGATCGAGGACTGGTAACCCCAATCAGGCTTGACCATTTCTACCCGCATTGACCTCTTCGTCCGTGTATGCAATTGTTATTTCGTTTTTTGAAAGTTACGTCCCCGAACGGGATTCCGTGCTTGGGGATGCGTGAATTTCCTCATTGAATCCTCTTTTCTTCATTTTTTACCTAAAAATATCAAAAAAAAACATCGTCAAGTCTAGTAATTCATCGCTAATTCTAAAAAGACAAGAAATTGCAGGAAATAAAAAAAAATAAAAGATAAAAAGATAAAAAATAAAATGAAAGCAAATAGAAGCTTGGGTTGCCTCCCAAGAAGCGCTGGTTTAACGTCCCGCACAACGTATGAAACTTGAGTCGGTTCAAGCCTCCATGGTAACTCCCTCTATTGTCCCAACGATCGCATTCTCATTGTAGACTTTCAAACGATGGCCAATGACTTTGAATTATTCCCCATTGGTGGTCATCACTTCAACGGAACCACACTTGTTGACATTTGTGATGGTATATGGACCGGACCACCGCGATCGTAACTTTCCCGAGAATAGCTTAAGGCGTGAATTGAAAAGCAACACCTTATCACCGACTTGAAAGTCCTTCTTCAAAATCTTCTTATCATGCCATCTCTTTGTCTTCTTCTTGTAAAGACGTGAGCTCTCATAAGCTTTTGAGCGGAACTCATCAAGTTCATTCAATTGTAACAACCGCTTCTCTCCACTCAACTTGGCATCGATGTTGAGCTCATTGACCGCTCAATAAGCTTTATGTTCCATCTTAATCGAAAAGATGGCACACCTTTCCATTGACCAACCTATATGGTATTATGGTGAAGTACTTATAAGTGTTTTATATGCGGTACGGTAGGCCCACAAGGTATCATCAAGCTTCATACTCCAATCCTTTCGTGACATGGCAACAACTTTCCCAAGTATGGACTTGAGCTCACAGTTAGAAACCTCCTGATCGTGCCTGTCGCAAGCCCGATACAAAGATAATTTACCCAGACTAGGCTAATAACAATTTAATATAATTAGGGAAGTAGGGGTCGATCCTCAGGGAGATGGTGTTTCCTATTGAATATGAAGTGTCTCGCAATTGGGTTTTATCTAACGAGTTTCTGGGTTTTGGAGTTATGATGTCTAAACTAACAAAAGGCATAAATAAAAACAAAATAAAAGCAATTGAAGATGAAAGCAATAAGGCAAATGATGAATTTACAATAATGAAAAGCATCTAGGGAAGTAGGTTCACACATGTAGATTGACATATTGATGAAATTGGATTTAGGACATGCAAATAATTCATTGTGAGTTCGTAAGAATGATGTGTTCATTACAATCATAGATCAGATGGCCTAGCAGGCTTTTAGGCAATTTACTAGGTCTTAATCCACCATGTCATACTTTGTCTATTCAATTCTCGTATCTCTACCTTGGAAAGGAATTCCATGCTAGTCAATGATTTTGATCAGGAATCGTCAACTATCGTTAAAGTCCAAACATGCATAGACACAATGTTTAAAAGCACAATTTCTTTTATCCAATTATCATCTTTTAATCAATCTAACATGGCTACCCTACACCCTAGAAAGGTGACTACTCACTCATGATAATGTTTATATCTAAGATGATGGTGATAATAAAAACTAGGATAGACATGTTTAGTTGATTTTGACAATGTTTTAAGACTCTCTATGTGGCGATAATAACGACGCTAATTGATAATCTAAGAAATGAAATTACGATTATAACAACACAAAAATGAACCTAAGATAATATGAATATAAGATAATAATCAAATAGAAAACAATAAGGACATTAAACAAAGGATAAATTAGAAATACCTAGGTGACGATCAACAACGAAAGTGATAACAATAATAGAAATCCCTTGCATAGAATAATCGTTCGTTGAATTACAACACTTGAACCCAACAAAGTAGATTGCAAAGATTGAAATTCTTATTGATCTAAACTAAGGTTTTGATGTAGAATGGACAGAAATAAACTAAGAACTAAAGACAAAAGAAGAAAATGATCTAAACTAGGATTTCTAAACTAAAGAGAAATGTAAGAAGAGAAGAGATGTTGTGTGTGAGATGATATGAGATTGTCTTGAGAAGAGTGGCTGGAGCATCCTATATATAGCATTAGGGTTTCGTGGGGAAGGGGTCGAGCATTGAACATATAGGACAAAAGGAGGAAGTTGAAGCAATTTGCTCGAAGCAGCAGAGATACCCGATCGGGTACACACTTACCCGATCGGGTAAGTTGTCATCTAGAAGCTTTGACTATCGTTTCATCTCCCTTTGCTTATGACTTGACTTCCATCATCCCCCTTGACCTCTTCAATCGGGTTTGTTGATAGGGTTTGATGTAAAGCGATGAATTCTTCCGCCTAATTGATTGATCTTCCGACAACTGCGACATCGTCTTTATTTCTTCTTCTTTTGAATTGGTGAACCTTCTTGAAATGCCTTTGACATGGTCAAGCTTGCTTCTTCAAATCGTCGGGTTCTAGGCAAATGCTCAGGAATATAGAAAAAGGGCGTAGAAACGTCACTTTCCCTACAAAACAGGTTAGAACACAGGAATTCGCCTAGAAGATGATATTAGCTCATAAAATGGCTTAACAAAGCACAAATGACATACAAAACCGAGCTAAAATGGGGGTTAAAATCATACAAATATTCACTTATCAAATTCTCCCAAGCTAAACCTTTGCTTGTCCTCAAGCAAACATAACAAACAATACCAGGACAAAGGTTGCATGCATTGGCTACTACATCATCAAAAAACAAATCTCAACGTAAAACTTTTGGAAACATAATGAATCATAACTCAAAAACAACGTGGGCAAGAATGATACATAAACATGGCTGAGATTTACATAACGGCGTAGCACAAAGAATTTCATTATAGAATTTTCGGCTCTTGCATGATCTTTTGACAAATGGACTCTCACGGCACACTCGAACACTCATTGTATGTAAAAGGTGATTTCTTTATGTGTAGATATTTTTGAGACACTCACCTATCTACGACTTATGAAAATGTGTCCGCAGTCTAATATGATAAACAATTCAAAACACAAGTCAAAGATCACAATGCACATAGAAAAGAAGCCGAAAAAGGAATGAAGAAGTTTTTGGGAAATGGGTGAAAGGTGGACAAACAGTTATGGTCATGTGAAGGTTAGAGTAAGCTAGCAACTGACCAATGATAAATGAATGCTCAGTCTAAACTTTCGGTTAATTCCCAAAAGACGAATAACGAAGCCAGAAGTAACAGATTGGCTTATTACACACGAAACACAAGGGTAAACTCCTTCTATTGATTTGACATTTTGAGGAGATACTCACAACTTCTTCTATTGATTTTTTCTATTTCTTTCTTTTTTTTTCGTTTTTCTGTTTCATGTTTTTTCTTTTTTCTTTTTCTCTCTCTTTTTTTTTTTGAACATAACTTCACTTCTTGAACATTTCCGTTCTCCCAAATTCACTTTGTCATGAAAGACAAATCTTCTCAAAATAGCAACCATACACTATAGTCTAGCTACTAGCTCAAAAGGTAGGCAGTTTGTATATGTAGCTATTATTTTGTGAAGCATTTGTATGAAGGGGCTTATTTTGAGGGGTAATTCAAAGTGAAAAAGGCTTCAAATCTTAGTGAATCATGAATGCAATGCTTATAGAAATGAAATGAGAACCATACTTATGCGTTTTGACATGACACTCATCACAAGGAGAACTACACACACCTAGATGAGACTGGGTATAGATGTACCAGTCTAAAGAGGTTCTACCTTACAATATATGTAACTTGCCAAATGTCAAGATCAAGCGTACTCATCTATCGATTCATTCCATGCCTACTGTGTACAAGACTTCCCCATGTATGCACAATTCAATGAATATTGAATCATTATCTTTTGAAAGCTCTAAGTTTGGGAAATGTAACATGATAGCATAGTAAACAAGCAAGCAAAGCATGAAAAGCATTCAATTGTGTTCAAAATTTTAAATTTTCTCTTTAACTTTTTCTCTTTTCTTATTCAAAATTTGAAAAATATAAACAACTAAAATGCAAAATGGGAAAATGCAATCCCTCCCCCAAGCTAAACATCACATTATCCTCAATGTGAGCACAAAGACTAAATATGCAACGAGATGCTTAATGGGAAGAAGGGTAAAAAGGGAAATAAATGAAAGAAGAATGAAGCTTACTAGTGAGCGCGGACTCCCCCAAGCTAGTCTTGTGGACTTGACAAGGAAGGTCTTTATAGATTCTTCAAAACTCTTTCATCTGCAAAGAAATCTAACAAAACAACAAAAAAGGGAAAGCAAAAATAAAATGCAAAAAGAAAGGAAAAACACGGGTTGCCTCCCGAGAAGCGTTGGTTTAACGTCTCGCTCGACGAATTTTTCTATTAAATCATCCAGTTGGGAATTGACGCTCTATATAGACAATATCTAAGCATCTGATGATAGAATTGTTATAGTAGAGTTTCAGTCTGTGTCCATTGACTTTGAATTTTTCACCATTGCTAGCCATTAATTCCACATAACCGTATTTGCTGACATATGTGACAGTGAATGGTCCAGACAATCGTGATCGAAGTTTTCCCGGAAAAATTTTCAAACGGGAGTTGAAAAGAAGTACTTGGTCACCGACATTAAATTCTTTTCTAGTTATCCTCTTGTCGTGCCAACGCTTCGTTTTCTCTTTATATATCCTAGAATTCTCGTAAGCTTGCAAACGGAATTCTTCTAGCTCATTGAGTTGCAAAAGTCATCTATCAGCGTTAAGCTTAGTGTCTAAGTTGAGTTCTTTGATAGCCCAGTGAGCTTTGTACTCTAACTCGACAGGAAGATGACAGGCCTTTCCATAAACCAATCGATAAGGAGATGTTCCAATCGGGGTTTTGAAAGCTGTACGATAAGCCCATAAGGTGTCATCGAGCTTATTACTCCAATCGGTTCTAGATCTTGAGACTACTTTCTGAAGAATTGTTTTCAGCTCTCTGTTTGAGACTTCTACTTGACCGCTGGTCTGAGGGTGGTAGGCTAAACCTCGTCTGTGATACACACCATACTTGGAAAGCAGAGTGTCTAACTGCTTTTCTCCAAAATGAGTTCCTCGATCACTTATCACGGCTCTGGGTACACCAAAACGCGGAAAGATGATCTTCTTAAATAGTCGTATCACAGCTCTAGCATCATTGGTGGGAGTGGCAATTGCTTCTACCCACTTTGGAACATAGTCGACAGCGACTAAAATGTAACGATTTCCATTAGAAGAGGGGAATGGACCTTGATAGTCAATATCCCAGACATCGAATATTTCGACTTCTAATATGCCGTTTTGAGGCATTTCATGTCTCTTGGATATTTGACCTATTCGTTGACAAGCGTCACAAGCCTTAACAAAGTCTTTGGAATCTTTAAACATCGAGGGCTATAAAAACCCGGATTGTAAGACTTTGGCTACGGTCTTGGACGGACCATGATGACCACCATAAGCAGATGAGTGGCATCCTTCTAAAACTCCTTTAACTTCCCACTGGGGGATAGATCGTCGATATAGACCATCTGAGCACTGCTTGAAAAGATAAGGGTCATCCTAAACAAAGAATTTTGCATCATGGAAAAATCTCTTTCTTTGGTTATAAGAAAGGTCAGAAGGTAGCTGGCGACTGACAAGAAAATTGGCAATATCAGCATACCAAGGAGAAGAGTCCGCAATTGCCATTAATGAATCATCAGCAAACGAATCATTAATTGGCGTTGGTAATCCTATTTCAGTTACTCTTATCCTTGAGAGGTGGTCAGCGACTACATTTTCTGCTCCCTTCTTATCCCGGATCTCTAGATCAAACTCTTGAAGGAGTAAGATCCATCGGATAAGTCTAGGTTTTGCCTCTTTCTTTAAAAGCAGATATTTCAAGGCAGCATGGTCAGTATAGGCAATGACTTTAGATCCTATAAGGTATGAACGGAATTTGTCTAAGGCCTAGTCAATGGCAAGAAGTTCTTTCGCAGTGGTGGCATAGTTGATTTGGGCAGGATCTAAGGTTTTACTAGCATAGTAAATTGCATGAAGGAACTTTTCCTTTCTTTGCCCTAAAACAACTCCTACGGCATAATCACTCGCATCGCACATTAGTTCGAATGGAAGATTCCAATCAGGTGACTGGATTATAGGTGCGGTGATTAAAGCACGTTTGATTTTGTTGAATGCCTTAAGGCATTCCTTTGTGAAACTAAAAGGTGCATCCTTGAAAAGGAGCTCAATCAGGGGCTTGGCTATTATTGAAAAATCTTTAATAAATCGTCGGTAGAAACCGGCGTGGCTAAGGAAACTCCTGATTCCTTTTACATTAGCAGGTGGTGGCAGTTGTTCAATAACTTGGATCTTAGCTCGATCCACTTCTATACCTCTTTCAGAAATGATGTGTCCTAAAACTACACCTTCGTTCACCATGAAATGACACTTTTCCCTGTTGAGAACAAGGTCGACCTCTTCACAGCGTTTTAGTACTCTGGATAAATTTTTCAAACAACTATCAAAAGAAATGCCATAGACGCTAAAGTCGTCCATGAATACTTCCATGATAGTTTCAACAAAATCTGAAAAGATACTAGTCATGCAACGCTGGAAAGTGGCAGGTGCATTACACAAGCCAAATGGCATTCTGCGATAAGCGAAAGTACCATAGGGACAGGTGAAAGTGGTTTTCTCTTGGTCCTCAGGGTGGATAAGAATTTGGAAAAATCCTGAGTAACCATCTAGATAGCAGAAATATTTGTGGCAAGCTAATCTCTCTAGCATTTGATCAATGAAGGGTTGAGGATAGTGATCTTTTCTAGTCGATTGATTCAACTTCCTGTAGTCAATACACATACGCCATTCCGTCACAATCCTTATGGGGATGAGCTCATTCTTTTCATTTTTGACTACTGTTGTTCCTCCTTTTTTGGGAACAACTAGAACAGGGCTAACCCATTTTGAGTCAGAGATTGCATAGATTATGCCAGCATCTAGCAATTTCATAACTTCAGTTTTAACTACTTCTTGCATGTTTGGATTAAGACGGCGTTGACCTTGAACACAAGGTTTTTGGCCTTCTTCTAAGTTGATTCTATGCATGCAGAAGTTAGAGCTTATGCCAGTCAAATCTTCAAGTTTGTAACCTATTGCCTTTTTATGCTTTTTCAAGACAGTCAATAGTGAGTTTAACTGATTTTCATCTAGAAGAGCACTCACTATGACTGGGCAATGTTCAAACTCATCTAAAAAAGCATATTTTAGATTTGAGGGAAGAGGTTTTAGTTCAGGTTTGTGTACTTCTGCCTTGGCAGGAGTATCAATTAAGCTTATGAACTCTTGAACTTCTTCTGACGGTATCTCTTTTCCAGTCAGGTCCTTTTCCAGCTCACTGATCTCAAAAAATTGTCGTTCTCAGAGATATCCTCCAACAATAAGATTGCTTCTAAAGGATCCTCAATTATTGATGGATACAGAGATTCATCAATAATTGAGTCGACAATATCAAGGAAACAACAAGGTTCTTCAAGCATAGGGCTTTTCATTGCACTGTTTAAGTTATAGGTGACTTTATCATCACCTACTTCTAGTGTCAATTTTCCATTCTTGACATCGATTACTGCTCCTGCAGTGTGTAGAAATGGCCTTCCTAAAATGATAGGGATTTGAGAATCTTCAGCCATGTCTAGCACAATGAAATCGACGGGAATGAAAAACCTCCCTACTTTGACAGGCACATCTTCTAAAACTCCCATAGGTTGTTTTAGAGAACGGTCCGCCATTTGCAGAGTGATACTAGTGCATTTGAGAATTCCCATATTCAATTTTTCGCAGATGGAATAGGGCATGACGCTTACACTAGCACCTAGATTGCATAAAGCTTTATCAATGGTGTAGGTGCCTATAGTGCAAGGTATAGAGAAACTACCAGGATCCTTTAACTTAGGAGGGGACTTGTTTTGCAATAAAGCACTGCATTCAGCTGTGAATGCTATGATTTCAACATAATCTAAAGTCCTTTTCTTAGTTAAGATATCCTTCATGAATTTCGTGTAAGAAGGGATTTGAGTGATTAATTCAGTGAAGGGAACCGTTACTTGGAGGTTTTTGACTACTTCCATGAATTTGCTGAACTGGGTTTCCTTATGATTTCTCCTCAAACGTTGGGGAAATGGAACTTGAATTTTGATGGGTTCCTTTTCAGGTTCGTCCTTCTTTTCATGTTTGTTTTCCGCTTCCTTAGCGGTGGATGGTTGAGAATCTTTTTGGCTCTCTACTTGTGTCGGCTCAACTATTGGTTCTTTGGGTTGATGAGGTTCCTTATAAGTGGTACCACTCCTAAGGGTGATAGCATTTGCGGTGTCCCTCGGTTGCTCACCATGAGGTGGGAGTTGGCCTTGTTTTCTTTGGGCATTAGAGGCAACCAATTGGGCCATTTGAGTTTCAAGCATCTTGATGGCAGCACTTTGAGCTTGATCACTCTTTTCAAGTTGAGCAAACATTGAATCTTGTTTTTGAACAACTTGGAGAAGCATGGATTCAATTTTGCTCAAGCTTGAGTCATTGGGTTGGCTTTGATTTTGGGGTGGTTGGTGTTGAGGTTGGTTTTGGTAAGGTTGATTGAAGTTAGCTTGAATTGAAGGTCTCTGGTTTTGAAAACCAGGTGGATTGTAAGGCTTCTGTTGATGTGGTGTGAATGGTTGTTGAATCTGTTGGTGGGGATTTTGAATGTTGGTGCTTTTGTAGGACAAAAAAGGATGGTTTTTTGTGTTCTTATTATAGAAGTTTGAGAAAGCATTGCCTTGCCTATATGATTGATAGGCATTGACTTGCTCTAACAAATTCCTACATTCTTGAAAACTATGTCCTCCAACCCCACATGCCTCACATACCACTACGTGGTTAGTGACGTTGACATGTTCCTTGGATTGGGAAGAGCTTCCTACTTGTTGCTGCAGAAGGGCTTTATTTGGGCTTCTAGAAGTGCTACTTTACTTGAATCATCCTGCTTGGTTTTGAGTGGCATAGCACGCGAGTTGCTATACTGAGAGTCGTGGATTATCATTGACTCGATAGTTGTACTAGCTATTTCTACATCGATTTGATCGAAACGACCATTGTTAGCGGAGTCGAGGATACGACGTGATTCGCCACAACAACCGTTGTAGAAGGTGATAGCTAAGAACCATGAATCAAGGCCATGATGAGGGCATTATCTTTGTAATTACTTGTACCTTTCCCATGCCTCGTAAAGGCTTTCATCTCCTCTCTGACGGAATCCAGTGATTTGACTCCGTAAGAGTGCGGTTCGTTCTGGTGGGAAGTACTTTTGATAGAAAGCAAGAGCTAGACTATCCCAGTCGGCTATTCCTAAGGCAACTCGGTCAAGACTATTGATCCAGAGTTTTGCCTTTCCAGTTAAAGAGAAGGGAAAGAGCATTTCTCTAATCTGCTATTGGGATACTCCAATCTGTCTAATCGTGGAGCAATAGTCAAAGAAGTTTTGGATATGAAGGTTGGGATCTTCTGTGGCATTGCCACCAAATTGACTTCTTTCTATTAAATTGTTGAAGGTAGGTTTGATTTCAAAGTTTTGGGCAGCGATTTGAGGTGTAGCGATACCCCTTGGAAGTGTATCTGCAGTGGGTTTAGAATGGTCTGAGAGTCGAACCATTTTCTTTTGTGAAGATGAAGATGGAGTGTTGGTCGAAAGTTGATTGGTTTTTGAGAATGGAGATGAGAATGGATCTTCTTCTCCTTCGAGATTGTATAAAATATCCGCGTATTTCTCACGAATACGATCTAAACTTGAAGTATCAGAAGCTTTTGAGATTTCATTGAATAGCTTTAGTTTCCTACGCAGAGTCCTTTCTAGTTGGGGGTCTAAAGAGATAGGGGTCCCTAGTCTAGAAGATCTGGGCATAAGACTGGAAAGCTAAGATGAAAAATCAAGAGAGGTCTAAAGGAATTTGGGTTCCTAAAGAATAGATAAAACTAATTGCGATAAAATCACAAGAAAAAAGGAAACCTAAACCGTGCTCCCCGGCAACGGCGCCAAAATTTGATCGTGCATGTCGGAAGCCCGATACAAAGATAATTTACCCAGACTAGGCTAATAACAATTTAATGTAATTAGGGAAGTAGGGGTCGATCCTCAGGGAGATGGTGTTTCCTATAGAATATGAAATGTCTCGCAATTGGGTTTTATCTAACGAGTTTCTGGGTTTTGGAGTTATGATGTCTAAACTAACAAAAGGCATAAATAAAAACAAAATAAAAGCAATTGAAGATGAAAGCAATAAGGCAAATGATGAATTAACAATAATGAAAAGCATCTAGGGAAGTAGGTTCACACATGTAGATTGACATATTGATGAAATTGGATTTAGGACATGCAAATAGTTCATTGTGAGTTCGTAAGAATGATGTGTTCATTACAATCATAGATCAGATGGTCTAGCAGGTTTTTAGGCAATTTATTAGGTCTTAATCCACCATGTCATACTTTGTCTATTCAATTCTCGTATCTCTACCTTGGAAAGGAATTCCATGCTAGTCAATGATTTTGATCAGGAATCGTCAACTATCGTTAAAGTCCAAACATGCAGAGACACAATGTTTAAAAGCACAATTTCTTTTATCCAATTATCATCTTTTAATCAATCTAACATGGCTACCCTACACCCTAGAAAGGTGACTACTCACTCATGGTAATGTTTATATCTAAGATGATGGTGATAATAAAAACTAGGATAGACATGTTTAGTTGATTTTGACAATGCTTTAAGACTCTCTATGTGGCGATAATAACGACGGTAATTGATAATTTAAGAAATGAAATTACGATTATAACAACACAAAAATGATTCTAAGATAATATGAATATAAGATAATAATCAAATAGAAAACAGTAAGGACATTAAACAAAGAATAAATTAGAAATACCTAGTTGATGATCAACAACGAAAGTGATAACAATAATAGAAATCCCTTGCATAGAATAATCGTTCGTTGAATTACAACACTTGAACCCAACAAAGTAGATTGCAAAGATTGAAATTCTTATTGATCTAAACTAATGTTTTGATGTAGAATGGACAGAAATAAACTAAGAACTAAAGACAAAAGAAGAAAATGATCTAAACTAGAATTTCTAAACTAAAGAGAAATGTAAGAAGAGAAGAGATGTTGTGTGTGAGATGATATGAGATTGTCTTGAGAAGAGTGGCTGGAGCATCCTATATATAACATTAGGGTTTCGTGGGGAAGGGGTCGAGCATTGAACATATAGGACAAAAGGAGGAAGTTGAAGCAATTTGCTCGAAGCAGCAGAGATACCCGATCGGGTACACACTTACCCGATCGGGTAAGTTGCATTCTAGAAGCTTTGACTATCGTTTCATCTCCCTTTGCTTATGACTTGACTTCCATCATCCCCCTTGACCTCTTCAATCGGGTTTGTTGATAGGGTTTGATGTAAAGCGATGAATTCTTCCGCCTAATTGATTGATCTTCCGACAACTGCGACATCGTTTTTATTTCTTCTTCTTTCGAATTGGTGAACCTTCTTGAAATGCCTCTGACATGGTCAAGCTTGCTTCTTCAAATCGTCGGGTTCTAGGCAAATGCTCGGGAATATAGAAAAAGGGCGTAGAAACGTCACTTTCCCTACAAAACAGGTTAGAACACAGGAATTCGCCTAGAAGACGATATTAGCTCATAAAATGGCTTAACAAAGCACAAATGACATACAAAACCGAGCTAAAATGGGGGTTAAAATCATACAAATATTCACTTATCACCTCCACTTGGCCACTAGTTTGTGGATGGTAATCCAAGACTCTTGATATACTCTATATTTTTCCAATAAGGCATCAAGTTGTTTCTCACCTAAGTGAGTACCACGATCACTAATGACCGCTCTTGGGACCGCGAATCTCGGAAATATGATTTTCTTGAATAAGTAAATCATAGCACGGGCATCGTTTGTTGGAGTAGCTATTGCCTCGACGCGGATTGAAGACGCGAAAAGGTAACGGTGAAGGGTTACTCGATATCATTTACGTGTTTTAATGTGTTTTCTATGTTAGTAATCGTATTTAGAATAAGGTTAGTAATCATAGGAATTGTGTTGTTGATGATGGTTGTTGTTAGTTGATCATTGATATGAGAATTTATGGTTTGTGATGATAAATGATGATTGTTGTATGATGATAACAAGACGGGAAATGAAGGATCGCGTGCGTTAGACCAGGACGCTGGCAGCGTTCCCTGGCGCTGGCAGCGTTTCTTGCTGCCAGATTTTCCCAAAGTTGAACCTTTGAATTCTAATCCCGCCTTGACTTTCCTTGACCCTTTGGACTTAGTCTTCTTGCATTGATGATTTGTTTTTAAGCCACTCCAATTGACGGGTTTGGGTCTCGGGTCTCGGGTCTCGGGTTTCACTTTGACTTTTGTTTACTCTCGGGTTTGACTTTGACTTTTGTTGACTTCCTGGTTTGACTCTAAAAGTTGACTTTAAATATTAATGTTTCGAATTTATGATAATCCCTTCGCCTGTATCACATGTTTTTGTGACGGTTTTTTATATGTCCCACTTTGAGTCGGTTTTACAAATGTTACGGTTTGAGCACTAATTTTCTATGTGCTTTGTACTCTCATTCCCTTGGCTACCTCCACGTTCGTAAGGCTGGAATGTCGGAACGGGGAGTGTATCCTTACTGCTTAATTGCATGTGTTATTGGGCATATGACGACGTTGTTGGGAGGCGAACGCTTTGCGTTGATCGACCCGGCCGTCAAATGTTGTATACTTGCGAGGTGGTGTCATTGCATGTTGCATACCGCTTGTTATGATGCTTGTGCTCTTTTCCACCTCTTTCGTGAATGTCGACCGAATTTGGGGTACTCGGCGTCTATGATTGACCGAGTCTTGGATGCGAAACGTTTATCGCATGTCGAATCGGAAAATGTTATTCCGAGAGTCTAGCCAGGTTTAGACTAGGATCGAATATTTATATCGTCGTCCTACCGGAGGAAATTAGTCTACATATACGAAATGTTAATCGTGTATGCGTTCAGGGAAATGTTTATCCAAAGGATGCGATTTTAATCATACTTGCCATGTACATGGTGCTAGTGCGTGTCATTTACCGTGAGAGATGTCGTCAACGTATTGTACGTTTGAATGGATGATTATGTGATTGATTATTCATGATCTTGGATGACTTGGTTGTGTTTGTTTGTCGAGTCTCAATCTTATCAAACTTATGCCGCTTACGGTGAGATGCAAGCCCTAGTGAGAGTGTATGGTTGCCTAAGAGTGTCTTCCTCGAGTCTATCTATCATATGATGGTTACGGTTTTGTACTTCATGTACCGATATCTTTATAAATTGAATTGCCTATTTATCCTTCTCGTACTTCACATGTATATTTATATATGCATGCTTCTACTTTTGTATTTCCGTTTATGTACGTTTATTGTGATATGGCTGGGAGAACCCGGAGTTACTCCCCACTGACTGTGGCGTTCATGTTTTTCATGGATGAACAGGTTGCTTGATTGGATGGTTTTTTACTTGTGGTATTTTGGGTTCGGGTGTGAGCTAGCGGGCGTTGGCCTGGATGAATCACCTCTAGACGTTGTTTAGCTATTTTGCTAATCACTTTGATATTTGATAACATTTTGAGAGACTTCGTCTCTTTCTAGTATATTCTATTTTAGTTTGTAATTATTGACATTCCTCGTATTTTCTATTTGCATGTAAAAAGTTTTAAAAACACCGTATTTTCCGCTATATAAATCACATGCTTCTTATGTTTTATTTCCGCATTCGCGAGGGTTGTCACATCGCAAGCCATAAAGAAAGCTTTGGCATCTTGTAGCATAGTTGGCCAATAGAAGCCGGATTGCAACGCCTTTGCAACGGTCATGGATGGTCCATGGTGACCACCATAAGCAGAAAATAACAGCCTTCTAGCACCCCTTTCACATTCCAATGTGGGATACACCTCCAAAAAAGCCCATCGGAGCAATGTTTGAATATAAATGGATCATCCCATATGAAGAATTTGGCATCATGTAAGAACTTCTTTCTTTGTTGATATGAAAGGTTACGTGGCAATTCTTTTCCAACTAGAAAGTTAGCAATGTCGGCAACCAAGGAGTATTGGCTTCCAACATCATTAGAACATCATCGGTGAAGGAATCATCAATAGGTATATCAATACCTCCATCATTGAACCTCAAGCACGATAAGAGATCGGCAACAACATTTTTGGCCCTTTTCTTGTCTTTAATCTCAAGATCAAGTTCCTGCAAGAGCAAAATCCATCGTATCAACCTTGGCTTAGCTTCTTGTTTGGCTAGGAGATGCTTTAGAGCGGCATGATCGGTATGAACAATGACTTTGGAACCGATCAAGTAAGAGCGAAATTTGTCTAAAGCATAGACAATGGCAAGTAGCTCTTTCATCGTGGTGGCATAGTTGATTTAAACCACATTAAAGGTTTTGCTGGCATAGTAGATAGCATGGAGAACCTTATCCTTCCTTTGTCCTAGCACGACACCTACCGTATAGTCACTTACATCACACACGAGCTCAAATGGCAAGTTCAAATCCGGTGATAGGATGATAGGTGCGGAAATCAAAGCCTTCTTAATCATAAGAAAAGACTAAAGACAATCATTAGTAAACACAAAGGGAGCATCTTTTAAAAGAATCTTCGTAAGGGGTTTCGCAATCTTAGAAAAATCTTTAATAAAACGGCGGTAGAAACCCGCATGGCCTAAGAGACTCCTTACTTCCTTCACATTGACCGGTGGGGGTAGTTGCTAAATTACTTGGACCATAGCACGATCCACTTCAATTCCTCTTTCTGAGACAATATGACCAAGTATCACTCCTACATTCACCATGAAGTGGCAGTTTTCCCAATTCAATACCAAATCAACCTCTTCACAACGATTCAACACTTTAGACAAGTTAGCCAAACAAGCATCAAATGAATAACCATAGACACTAAAATCATCCATAAACACTTCCATGGTAGACTCAATAAAGTCGGAGAAAATGCTTATCATGCAACGTTAGAAAGGGGGGCATTACATAGACCAAAAGGCATTCTACGGTAGGCAAAGGTACCATAAGGACATGTAAATTTGGTCTTCTCTTGGTCATCCGGGTGAATGGGTATTTGAAAGAAACCGGAATAACCATCGAGGTAGCAAAAATACTTGTGACATGTCAACCGCTGCAACATTTGGTCAATAAAAGGCAACGGGTAGTGGTCCTTCTTGGTGGCCACATTTAGTCTCCTATAGTCAATACACATTCTCCAACCCATTACAGTTCTAGTTGGAATAAGTTCATTTTTATCATTTTTTACTACGGTGGTTCCTCCTTTGTTAGGAACCACTTTGACCGAACTCACCCATTTGGAATCGGAAATTGCATAAATAATTCCCGCATCTAACAATTTAATTACTTCCTTTTTACCACTTCTTGCATGCAAAACTCGGGGCTTATGCCCTTTAAATCATCTAGTTTGTAACCAATAGCTTTCTTGTGAGATTTTAATACATGAAGCAATGAAGACAATTGACTCTCACTCAAATTAGCACCAACAATTACTGGACACATTTCCTTATCATCTAGAAAAACATACTTCAAATTAGAAGGGGGGGGGGGGGTTTAAGTTCGGGTTTTGTACCTCAAGGTCTTGAGGTGTAGAAACCGAACCTAAAAAGTGTGAGCTTTCCTCAAATGATAACTCTTCTACATCCAACTCATGCTCCAAAGCATCCATCTCTTCATTCCCAATCTCATAATCACCTGCAAATGATTCTAATAGCAAGAGTGCCTCCAAAGGATCTTTAACCAAATACCAAGATATAGAGTCATCTATAACAATGTCAACAACATCCAATACATCAATAGAAAAGTAAGACTCTTCTAACATTAGTGTAGAGTCTATTGATCGAATACGAAAGAGGGGGGGTGAATTGAGTATTAAAAACTAGCTCCACTTTTTCGATTTATATGATATGTAATTAATTATTTGATCTTATGAATTAAAATCAACTAATTAATTCATCAAAGTAAGCACGAATAACGAAATAACGAAAAGTAAAGAGATAAGAGAGAGGCACACGATTTTTGAAGTGGTTCAGTTTCACACGTTGAAACCTACGTCCATTATTCTCGATTAATAATTTTTAGTACCTTTCTACGGATTACAAAAATTACCAACCCACTCGTATAATCAACACTCTGATTATAACTCAAGGTGAGTATCGCTAAATACTCTATACTATCTTACGCTAATAAGAAAGTACAATATAACTCACACAGATTCCCGTTAAAGAATTGTAGCTATAATGATGTACTATATCGCATAACATATTTCACTCAAGCGATTGATAATAATTGATGCACGACTCTTTTTAAAAACAAACTCTAAAAATAATAAATATTTGCTCAAAGGTTTGCTTTAAAACGATTTTGGAAAATCAACACAAGTAAAATAAATAGCCGTGTGAATGTAGTGTGTTTCGTGTATTTTGCAATTTGTATGTGAATGAGTATTAATAGTAGTAGAATCATAAAAGATCTAAAACCCTAGTATAATATTTAATAAAGATACTTATCTCACCATAAAATAATATTTGCTTATCTTTTTGAAATATCTTTATCTCAAAATATTATTTGGTTTATCTTATAGAAATATATTTATCTTAATATCTCAAAATATTGTTGTAAAGATATAGTAAAATCCTAGATTAGGTAAACAAGGAAAACAAACCTATGGAGGCCGGATTCCTAGCTCACAAAACCCTAGGAGGCACGAATCCCTAGGTGGCACAAACTAGGTTTTCACAAAACCCTAGATGGCTCAAACACTAGGTGGGCTAATTAGGTTAACAACAAATTGAGATAGAATATATTAGAAACCCTAGGTAGCTTGACAACCCATAAGTTGTATTACTAACCAATAGAATCTCATAAATATATTCTCCAATAAAACTTTTGATAAATATAAAAATACTCTTTCACTTTTGAAAACATTTCAAAACATTTTATTTCCAAAGTCATGCATCAATATTTTTATCATCCAAAGTCATAGACTAAAGCTATAACTTTGAACATAAAATCTCTCGGATGGAATAGTTACCGAATGACGACCTATACTATCTAATCTTCACAAAGATCTTCAGTATACGGATCATCTCTTCATCTTGATCACAAAGACCCTCCATCTTGAGTCTTGTGTAGTTTGATGTAGATCTTGTTTGAAGCGATTTTCTTTAAAGTTATGCCGGGTTAGCTATAACTTCCATGTTCACTTCCAAAGTTTATTCCTGAAGTTGTTATAACTTTGTCTCACAGACTTTATCAAAGTTATGCCTAACTTTGACCTTTCTTCTCATAATTGTTGCTAGCTATAATAAAACTAAAGCACACAATTATACGCATATGATATATCGAGTAAAAGTGTAAAACATATTATTACGTAAACACAAGTCATTATCAAAACTATCAAATTGGTCCAACAATTAGACTCTTCATGGCACTATTCAAATTTTATGTGACCTTATCGTCACCCACTTCCAATGTAATTTTACCATTCTTGTCATCTATTACTCACCCGCGGTATGTAAAAAGGGTCTTCCCAAAATAATTGAGATTTGGGCATCTTCGTACACGTCAAGAACAATAAAATCAACCGGAATAAAGAAATTACCAGCTTTGACGGGAATATCCTCCAAAACTCCCAGAGGGCATTTTATAGAACGATCCGCCATTTGCAAGGTGACACTAGTACATTTTAAGACCCCATATTAAGATTAGCACAGATAGAGTAAGGAATGACACTTACACTAGCACCTAAATCGTATAAAGCTTTATGAATGTGATAGGTACCAATTGTGCATGGAATGGAAAAACTATCGGGATCTTTTAACTTAGGAGGGGACTTGTTTTTCAAAAGAGCACTACACTTGGCGGTGAAGGCTATAGTTTCTATTTCGTAAAAAGTCCTCTTCTTAGTTAAAATGTCTTTCATGAATTTAGTGTAAGATGGAATTTGAGTGATTAATTCGGTAAAAGGAACGGTTACCTGGAGCTTCTTCACAATTTCCATGAATTTACAGAAATTGAGTGTTCTTTTGATACTTTGCCAATCTAAGAGGGAAAGGCACTTTGACTTTTTCCGACTCTTTTGTCTCAACATCCTTCTTTGGAGGAGCTTACTCCACATCTTTTACTTTCTCAACCACAATGGGATCATCCACATTCTTTGGCACAACCTCATATTTCTTACCACTAGGTGAAATCTCCAACTCAACAAGCACCTCTTCATTGTCCTTAGGCATGGGTGGCTCATCATACTTCGTACCACTTCTCAAGGTTATTGCATTGAGAGTATCATGTTGTTGCTCACCTTGAGGTGGTAATTGACCTGTTTTTTCTTTGAGAGCTAGAAGCGGCTAGTTGAGCCATTTGCTGTTCTAGCATATTAATTGCGGCATTATGACTATGATAATTTTTTTGAAGTTGAGCCAACATTTATGATTGGGTCTTAGCCAATTGCATTACCAAGGCCTCAAGTTTACCTCCCCCTTAGTTGTTTTGTTGGACATTTTTGGATGGTGGAACTTGGTTTGATTGGGAATTTTGTATTGGTGGCCTTTGTTGGTAGTTTTGATTTTGATAGCCCGGTGGAAATTGAACATTTGTTGTGTGACATAAGCAGTTTGTTGAGGTTGAGGCACAAAACTTTGTTGGGGAGGATTATTGAGCAAATTGTTGCTTTTGTAAGATAAGTTGGGGTGAAATTTTGTTTTTGGGTTATAAGTATTGGAAAACATACCCGGTGGATAAGAACTATCAAGGTACACAAATTAATGTAGTATGAGGGGTCGAACACAAGGAGACGGGAAATGCTATGAATAGACTACTATCAAGGTTGGTTTAAGGATTTGTTTGGTTTAATGATTAGCTAAAATGTTGCAAGATAAATAATTAAAAGAGCATAGGGAAGTTGGGTCACCATGCAATTATTTTATATTCATGTTAAAGTTGGAATAAATAATATTGTTAATTGTTTAGGCTAAAGACATCCATCTCTCGATATTAGTGTCAACCTTAGACCGGGTCCTAAAGAACTTTCATTGTGACTAGGTCGTCCTACCACACATGCTTAGCCTAATCCGATTCTGTGCCTCTCGACTTATAGAACGAATTAACAAACTTAATCGATGAATATGGCCACTAAACAAAGATTAATCAAGATGATACAAACATGTGGAAGAAACAATTTAATTAATTATATCAACTTAATTTAACATTATATTAGTCATGCATGGCTCCCCTAATCCCTAGACAAAGGGATTACTTACTCATATTTAGAATAAAACTAACAATGATGTGTGAAATGATAAATGTGGTAAACATGTTTAAAAGAAATAGCAAAAGTTATAAAAGTGCTAAATGATAACTAACACTAGTGAAATACAAATGCTAAACTAATAAAACAGATAATAATACGATAATGAAGAATACAATAATGAAATGAACAAGGATTTAAATTACCGCAACAAAAGGACTTGGAACAAGAATACTAGAACCAAATGAATAAGGAAAGATTGTATTGAATTGTAACCAAATGCTTGAACAAAGTAAGAACCAAATGTTTAACAATATTGAAACTAAATATGAAAACTAAGAGAGAAATTTGTGTCCTTAAGCTAAGGAAAATGTATGGAAAATATTGCTAAGTATGAGACAAAGATGTGTAAAAGATGATCCCCTAATGACGGATTAAGGCTTCTATTTATAATAAAATAGGAGCATAACGTAAAACACCTAGGGGAGTCAAACCCCGATAGGAGAAAGGCAACCTCGATCGGGGTCAGGGTTATCCGGGTTAATTTTCTTAAAAGCCTTGGTTAAATGCATGAGGAATCCAAAGCTTTGTCTTAATGCGTATTTAATCTCCGGTTAAACACACCATTTAGCATACTTAGCATCCAAAGTTGAGCATCCTATGTCGAGTTTGTGAGCCTCCAAATCTTGGGCTGCCTTTGTGACTTTATTTTGTGTATCAACTCACTTCTAAGTTCTTGGGCTTATCATTCCATCCTATCATGATCCATCTTGCTTACACTAGCTTAGTGTTCTTGGTGTTTGCTTAAAATGATGGAAAAAAGGCATTCAAGTGCTCATTCCTACAAAATGGACAAAATACAAACATACACCTCGAAAACGCAATTAGATCACAAATATACTAATTAAAGTACAATAGTCATGTCAAATTGAGCTAAAGTAGGGAGTAAAATTATATAAAAACTAGACATATCACCAAGTGTAACTTAGGTTGGCACCCAACTCCGCCTCCAAGAAGGTACCTTCCGGTAGTATTTAGCACGAGCTACTCGCGCCCACAAGCTCTCGAGGTTCGAGATGAGCCTTCACGCCTGCTTTTTGAGAAGGGTCGTGATACACCAAACTAGGGGTTAAGACAAGATTAGAAGACAAACAACACAAAGTTAAGAACAAGATAAACAACCCTGTATTCAACACTGTCAAGGCAAGCACAGACAGTCTCAAATGCAGTGAATCCTAAGCAAAACTCACTCACTAAGACTAGCACAAATGAATTACTCAAGCTTAGGCCAACAAACTAAGACTAGCACAAGTTTGTTGAGGATTTTTAAGCTAACCAAGGCTGGCACAGGTTAACAAAAGATAGAGTAAGAACTATGCGTTTTCATTCAAGCATTCTGAGTTTCTTACAAATCAAAAGGCTCTTTATATAGAGCATTACAAAAGATCTTCACCATACAACACAAGGCTACATCTAAGGGCTTAAAATGAACCTTGAAATGACAACAAATCGGATAAAAAAAAATTCTACTAATAAGACGAGCAAAACAGACTGAAATTTCTTCAGAAAAAGCAACTCTAAAGTAAGCTTGTCCCTTTCCTGAAATGGCATTGTTTGAGCAGTTTTCTTTGGGGGCTGTTTTGGCTGTCTGGTACTTCAAATAGAACCTTTATAAGAACTTCTAGGGTCTTTCCAACGTCCTTATTAATGCTACTAAGGGTCACACAAAAGTAAGATGCCTTTGTTCATCCATTGGTCTTGAAACCTGCCTGGCTCTCACAGTGACTGGCTAACTTGTGGGCTGTTTTTCTTGAACTTCCAAGGACATTTAGGAGAACTTATCCTGGACTTTTTGGTAGCTAAGGACCTCAACTAGATTGTAAAAGAAGTTGGAGCCCTTGCTTGGACAATTGTTGTAAGATATCTGGTCTAGAACTGATGCTGGTCACTGTGGTTCTTTTCTGATTCTGGCTGGCTTTGGACCTTGTTGTCCTGGCTGTTGTGTGTGTTGCGGTTTGGTCATGGCCTGTCCTTGCTGCTGTGTCATGGCTTGTCTTTGTTGCTGTTGTTGCTTGGTCAGGGTTTGTCACTGTTTGATCATGGCTAGTCTTAACTTGGGCATGGTTGTCTTGGACTGTTGCTTGGCTATTAAAGCTTGATGATCCCCTAGCTCCTACTTCATCCTCCCCTGGTTGAAAGAATTTGAGCATCAAATCCTCAGTGCTCTCTTCTTCATTGTCATAATAAGGGCTGAGGTCTACTATGTTGAATGTGCCATAAACCCTATAGTCCCCTGGCAAATCCACTTTGTAAGCATTGGCTCCCACCCTCTCTATGATTTCAAAGGGTCCTTCTGCTCTGGGCATGAGTTTGTTCTTTCTTTTGCTTGGGAACCTTTCTTTCCTGAGTTGTAACCATACCAGATCACCTGCCTGAAATTCCTTCTTTCCCCTTGGTATCTTGGCTTTGATTTTGTTTTGAGCATTGGCCTTTTCTATGTTCTTCCTAACCTGTTCATGTAGCTTGAGCATTTGTTCTACCCTTTTCTTGGCATCATAGCTCAGCAACGCCTTGGGTACATTATACAACTCTATTGGCATAAGAGGGTTACTGCCATAGACCACTTCAAAAGGGTTGTGGCCAGTGCTTGATGAAGGGGCCCTGTTGAAGGCAAATTCTGCCTGGCCAGCTTGAGATCCCAATCCCCTAGTGACTTCTTCACAATACACCTGAGTATTCTTCCCAGGGTTTTGTTGGTGACTTCTGTTTGTCCATCAGTTTGGGGATGGTGAGATGTGCTGAAAAGCAGCCTGGTGTTTAGGAGCGTCCACAAGGTCTTCCAGAAGTAACTCATAAACTTTGTGTCTCTATCTGAAATAATTGATCTAGGCACCCCATGTAGCATGACTACCTCTTGAAGTAAAGCTCAGCAACCCCTGATGCATCCTCAATCTTCTTACATGGCACAAAATGAGCCATCTTGCTGAATCTATCAACCACAACCATGATTAAATCCTTTCCCCTAGGAGTCCTCGGCAGAGCAAGAAAAGAATTCATGCTAATGTCTTCCCAGGGCTTGTCATGCACAGGTAGGGGAGTGTATGGTCCTGCTTGGAAGGATCTCTTTGCCTTTTGGCAGGTAGAACACCTCCTAAGGATAGCTTGAACATCCCCTTCCATCTTAGGCTAGTAGAATTGATCCTACAGGATGTCCATAGTTTTCTGCACCCCAAAATGTCCTACTAGCCCATTAAAGTGGACTTCCCTCACCAATAGGTCCCTGTATGAGCCTCTAGGGACACAGAGTTTGTTCCCCTTAAAGAAGCAACCTTCCTGCAGCAGATACTTGGTTTCTTTTACACTGGGACTGTTCTGCAAGGCCAACCAATCCTCCATAAAATCAGGATCATCCTGATACAGCTCCTTCATAAATTCAAAGCCTAGCACCCTTTGTTGAATTGTCACCAACATAGAATGACTTCTAGACAGGGCATCTGCTACCACATTTGACTTTCCTTCTTTGTATTTGCTTGAGAAGTTGAAGGACTGGAGGTACTCAACCCATTTTGCATGTCTGGCACTGAGCTTGTGTTGGCCATTTATGTACTTCAAGGCCTCATGGTCAGAGTGAAGTACAAAAGGCTTGGGTTTGAGATAATGGCTCCAGTACATGAGGGCTCTCACCAAGGCATAAAACTCCTTGTCATATGTGAAGTAATTGAGCTTAGCCCCATTGAGTTTCTCACTGAAAAAGGCCACAGGATTCCTACCTTGAATGAGCACTTCTCCAATCCCCACCCCACTTGCATCACACTCTACCTCAAACAGTTGATCAAAGTCAGGCAGAGCTAGTATGGGTGCCTCACATAGCTTCTTCTTGATGAGTTCAAAGGCTGCTTGTGCCTGCTCAGTCCACCTGAACTCACCTTTTTTTCATCCCTTCTGTTACAGGTACCATGATGGTGTTGAACCCCTGAATGAACCTTCTATAGAAAGAGTCAAGGCCATGGAAGCCCCTGACCTCAGTGATGTTCTTGGGAGTAGGCCAAGACTTGATGGCTGAAATCTTCTCCTGATCTACAGATATGCCCCTGGCAGAGATGACATACCCTAAAAACTTGACCTCCTCAGTCATGAATGTACACTTCTCCATTTTCCCAAAGATCTTATGCTCCCTCAGTTTCAGAAGCAACATTTTTAAATGGTTCAAATGCTCAGACTTGCCCTTGCTATAGACCAGGATATCATCAAAATACACCACAATGAAATGGCCTATGAAAGGCCTCAGAACTTCAGTCATAAGTCTCATGAATGTGCTAGGAGCATTGGAGAGACCAAATGGCATCACCAGCCATTCATAAAGCCCATGCTTGGTTTTAAATGTTGTTTTCCATTCATCCCCCTCCCTGATTCTCACCTGATGATAGCCTTGCCTAAGATCTATCTTGGAAAATAGCCAGGCTCCACTCAACTCATCCAGCATGTCATCCAACCTTGGAATGGGGAATCTGTATTTGACAGTAATATTGTTGATGGCCCTGCTGTCAATACACATTCTCCATGAACCATCTTTCTTAGGGACTAGGAGGGCAGGCACTTCACAAGGGCTTAGAGATTCCCTGACAAAGCCTTTGGACATTAGCTCCTCTACCTGCCTCTGCAATTCCTGTGTGGACTTGGGATCACTCCTGTATGCTCGCCTGTTAGGCAGCATGGCACCTGGAATGAGATCTATCTGGTATTCTATGCCCCTTAGAGGAGGGAGTCCTGAGGGTAGTTCATCTGGAAATACATCCTCATGTTCATTGATCAGCTCATTTACTTCTGGGGGAGCCTCAGCTGGTTCTTCAACCTGTTTGGACAAGAGGAAATACACAGGTTGCTCTGTTTGCACTTCTCTGAGCATGGCTGCCTCATTGAGGAAAAGAACCTCTTTAGACCCACTGGTGCTAGAACTACCATAGTCTCTGGTGTTGGGAGGCAAAGGTGTAAGGACTATCCTCTGACTCCCATGCCTGAAAGTGTATACATTGCTCTTTCCTTTGTGGAGGGCATCTTTATCAAACTCCCATGGTCTCCATAGCAGTAAATGGCATGCATCCATAGGCACTACATCACAAGTCACCTCATCCTTGTAGGTACCTCCAATAGAGAAAGATACTAAGCATTGTTGATCAACCCTTACTTCAGCACCCTTGTTCAACAATCTGAGTTTATAAGGATTTGGGTGGGGTGGGGTCTCCAAGCCAAGCTTGTTAACCAGGGTAACTGAGGCTACATTTGTACAGCTACCTCCATCTATTATCACATTGCAGACTCTCCCTTGAATAGTACACCTGCTCGTGAAAATTAAAGATCTCTGGTCTTTCTCTAGAGGTTGATATTGGGAATGCATAACCCTCCAAAGAACAAGACTGTGACCAGTGTCTGGTGAGGCTACTACCAAAGAGGCATCACTTTCCTCTTCCTGTTCTCCTATTTCCTCCTCCTGCTCATACTCAATGAGCTTTTCTTTGTCCCACTCCATGACTTCTACTGCAGTCAAGGCTCTTCTTGAAGGGCAGTCCCTCTTAAAATGGCCATAACCTTGACACTGATAGCATTTTCTTTTCTCTTTTGATGGAATAAGGGTAGGTTGTTGTCCCACAGGGGCCTTACCCTTGTTTAAGGGGTTCCTATTAGCAGTTACAGGGGTCCTAGGACCCTCCCCAATTCTGACCCCAGTATAAGGTTTAGGCACAGTAGGTTTGGTGAAAGGTTTTGTCATTTCTTTTCCCATTTTCTCAGCCCTAAGGGACAGGTTAACCACATCCTCAAAGGACCACAGGGGCTACATCCTAACCTTGTTAGCAATGCTATGGTTTAGACCTTCTAGGAATCTAGCAATCCTTTGTTCAGGTTTCTCAGTAATGTCACATTGAAGGGTAAGCTGCTCAAATTCTCTTAGATATGACTCAACAGACTTTGCATTTTGTTTTAGTTTAGATAATTTGATGAATAAGTCCTGAGTATAATCCTTAGCAACAAATTTATCCAACATTTTTTTTTAACTTAGACCAAGATTTGATGGGCTCCTTACCCTCCCTAGCCTTAGACTCTTCATAGTCTCATACCACAGGGAAGCATACCCTTTTAGTTTCAGAATAGCTATTTTAAAGGCCTTAGCATCATTGTACCCTTTATATTTAAATACTCTCTCTATATCCCTAAGCCATTCTAACAAATCAGTAGGGTTTAAGCTACCAGAAAACTCAGGAATGTCTACCTTGAGGTGTTTATCAGTAAGGCCATGGGCTGAAGCTCTGCTCCTGGTTGATTCATCTGAGTCTGAAGGCTCTTCTTCTTCAGGTGGTCTGACCCTGCCTCCTGGTGGGCCTAGGCCTCTCCCTCGACCTCTGCCTCTTCCTCCAGCAAACAACTGGTTGCCTATTACCTGATCCAGGGCTCTGGTTAGGGTGGTTACAACCCCAGCCAGGTCCTCCATCCTTGCTTCTACTCCTGCCAATCTCTCTTCACTCATTGGGCTATTTTTGTATTTTTGAATGTAGTTTGGTTAAATGAACTCACAATAGAAATAAACCTAAGCTCTGATGACCAATTTGATACACCAAACTAGGGGTTAAGACAAGATTACAAGACAAACAACATAAAGGTAAGAACAAGATAAACAACCCTGTATTCAACACTGTCGAGGCAAGCACAGACAGTCTCAAATGCAGTGAATCCTAAGCAAAGCTCACTCACTAAGACTAGCACAAATGAATCACTCAAGCTTAGGCCAACAAACTAAGACTAGCACAAGTTTGTTGAGGATTTTTTAGCTAACCAAGGCTGGCACAGGTTAACAATAGATAGAGTAAGAACTCTGGTTTTTCATTCAAGCATTCTGAGTTTCTTACAAATCAAAAGGCTCTTTATATAGAGCATTACAAAAGATCTTCACCATACAACACAAGGCTACATCTAAGGGCTTAAAATGAACCTTGAAATGACAACAAATCAGATAAAAAAAGTCTACTAATAAGACAAGCAAAACAGACTGAAATTTCTTCAGAAAAAGCAACTCTAAAGTAAGCTTGTCCCTTTCCGGAAATGGCATTGTTTGAGCAGTTTTCTTTGGGGGCTGCTTTGGCTGTATGGTACTTCAAATGGAACCTTTAGAGGAACTTCTAGGGTCTTTAAAACTTCCTTATTAATGCTACTAAGGGTCACACAAAAGTAAGATGCCTTTGTTCATCCATTGGTCTTGAAACCTGCCTGGCTCTCACAGTGACTGGCTAACTTGTGGGCTATTTTTCTTGAACTTCCAAGGACATTTAGGAGAACTTATCCTGGACGTTTTGGTAGCTAAGGACCTCAACTAGATGTTAAAAGACGTTGGAGCCCTTGCTTGGACAATTGTTGTAAGATATCTGGTCTAGAACTGATGCTGGTCACTGTGGTTCTCTTCTGATTCTGGCTGGCTTTGGACCTTGTCGTCCTGGCTGTTGTGTGTGTTGTTGTTTGATCATGGCCTGTCCTTGCTACTGTGTCATGGCTTCTCTTTGTTGCTGTTGTTGCTTGGTCAGAATTTGTCACTGTTTGATCATGGCTAGTCTGAACTTGGGCATGGTTGTCTTGGACTGTTGCTTGGCTATTAAAGCTTGATGATCCCCTAGCTCCTGCTTCTGGCCGCGTTGAAGAATATGAAATCCCTAAATCCCAACACCCCCCCTACATTTTGGTTGGCACATCTTATTCCAAGCCACCCAACTGATCCCTTTCTTACCATCGCCTTTACCCCAACCAAAATTGTCACACCATTGATCTAAGGTCCTCGCAAAAGCTTGTGGGACTTTTGAACACATTCATAACATAGGTAGGAAGTGAATTGGCCACGACCTTTAAAAGAACCTCCTTATCCGCCTTAGATAAGATTTTCCCACGCCTCCCTTGTATTCTTTTGCTCAACTTATCTCGAATGATGTTGGTGATAGTCTTCTTCAATATCGTCACTATGGTAGGTAACCCCAAATACCGTGTTTTCTCCGCCACTTCAACTATCCCCAATCTCCCAACGATAGCATTCCTTCTAAGAGCCGGGACCCCTTTACTAAAGAACACTGTAGCTTTCTCCAAATTTACCAAGTGTCACGACGCCCCTTCATAATCACTAAGAATCCTTTTAATTCCATTCACTTCGTTCAAATTAGCTTTAAGGAAAAAAATACTATCATCAGCAAAGAAAAGGTAAGTAATTACCGGTTTCATTGGAGCCATGCGAATTCCATGCAACATGTCATTTTCTACCACTTTTTGGATGGAACTAGAAAGAGCCTCGGCGCAAATAATGAATAAATATGGCGATAGCGGGTCACCCTGTCGCAGCCCTCTAGTCGATTTGAACTCTCTCGACGGAACCCTATTGATCAGCACAGAAAACGACACCGTAGACACACAATCCATCACCCGAGCAATCCAATTTTGATTTAACCCCATCGTCCCAAAAACCCATTCAAAGAAGCTTCATTTTACCCTATCATAGGCCTTGGCCATGTCCAGGTTAATTGCCATAAACCCTTCGTCGCTCGGGAGCAAAAGCAGTAAGCACATTTTCCGATATAATCCTCCTCAGTGTGAACGCACTTTGGTTTTCCGACACAATATCATTGAGAAAGATCTTCATCCGATTAGCCAGGACCTTTGAAACCAACTTGTAGGCAACGTTACACAAGCTTATGGGCCCAAAATCTCGTATCTTATCTGGGGCCTTATTCTTCGGAATAAGCACAATATTCGTTTTATTTAACTCCCTTTACCGTTCGCACCCCTGTAAGCATATCCAGCACCGTACTAATAGTCGTTGGGCCAAGGTCGTCCCAATAATTCTGGTAAAATAACACGTTTAACCCATCAGGTCCCGGGGCCATTAGTGGATTCATTTGATTCAGAGCCTCCACTATCTCCTCGTCGCAATATTCTCGAATCAGCCCCTCATTCATCTCGGGTGTAACTCTATTTTCAATCCCATGTAAAATGCCATCATACCTAGTCGGGTTAGAAGATGTGAAAAGTTCCGGGAAATAGGCATTTGCCACACTCGAGACCGTTTCATCCCCCTCTCTCACAACACCATTATCATCAACGAGCTTATCAATAAAAATTTTACGCTTTCATTCACTCGCACAAGTACGAAAGAATTTAGTGTTGCGGTCTTCGACCTTAAGCCACAAGTCTCTCGATCGCTGCCTCCAGTAGAGCTCCTCATGGCGCACCAACTCGCCAACTTCCGCAACCAACTTCCGTCTACTCGCTACCTCCCTCATTCCACGATTACCTCTATTGAGCATCGCAATTTTATTGCGTTTTTTATCGAGCAGCCTCCTAATTTTGTGGATATTTGTTTTCTTCCAATCTTGCAATTCACCGGCACACGCCTCAATAACCGTTACCACGTCCCCCCCTCTCTTACCAACTCCCCTCGCAACCACCTCCTCACAGCCCGCTTCCCCAACCCACATTTGCTCAAACCTGAACGTGCGGCGTATATTCCATGTACCATCCTTATGGTTCAAGACTAGTTTAATCGAGGCATGATCGGACCATTCCCTCTCAAGGTAGATAAGTTTAGCAAAATGAAACAGCTTCAACCACTCCTTTGTACACATCGCTTTATCCAACATACTTTGTCTATTTGCTTCCTCGACCTGCCCATTATCAAAAGAGAAGTTATACCCTTCCCAAGCCACATCCCTTAGCCCACAATCATCAATCGCCGCTTGAAAATTATAGTCCCCAATACATAACTTCATTGTAATCCCCAATACAGAGCCAAGATAAAGAAGACTGCCTAGCTAGAACACGTAGCATCTCCCACGAAAGATGGCAGTCTGCCACTGCCACCGCCGGCCAAACGTAGAATCTGGTCACTCTCCACTCCCTCTCCTTTGACGATACAATAAAATCCATGTAGTGAACCGACGCTGATAAAAAAACTGTACGCCATCTCTCTCTTCCATAGAAAAGCCAAGTCTCTCGATCTTCCAATACTATCCACCTCCATACCATCATAACCGCTCAACCACTCTCGAATTTTCTTCATTTCACGACCACTAAGTTTAGTCTCGCATAAGAACATTAATGCCGGGGCTTCCCTCCTAAGATCCCGGAGAGCGTTAACCATGTTGGAGTTGCCCAGTCCCCGACAATTTAAGCTCAGGATATTCATTGGGCCTGGCGGGCTTGAGTGACCTCAACCTGTGTGACCTCAACCTACGCCTCATGTATAATGACGCCCCCATCAACAGAAACTTTCAACCTTTTACCAGCCAAGACCTCCCTCTGCTCCCCCCCCCTCCCTCCCTCCCTCTTATGCCTTCCTCACCTATCTCTGACTGAGTTTCCCACTGCTCCCCTACGCATTCCCCTCTCGCCAAAGTCTTCCAGCCCCTCCCTCCAGCCCCCTCCTTACTCACACTGTCACCCTCATGCCCAAGTCTTGGGGATATACCCCTATCGATATCCAAACTCATGTCATCAGCCATGTCAATTAGAGCCATATGCGCTCCTATCTTCTCATTCTCTTGTGTCCTTACGTCTCTTCTGACCTATTTGCCTCACATCATTGGATCCCTCCTCTCCTTCCCACCCACATTTCCCTTCGAGCTCTGTACATTACCCTTTTCCACCTGGTCGTGATCACTTCGCTCCTCTCGACTGCCTATCTTTTTTATTCGCAAATCAAAGGGCAATTGTCTTCAGCTTTTCTATCATATTATTAATATCAATTGCTGCATCTTCTCTACTCACCAATTTGAACCTTTTATTAAGATCTCTAGCCACTTTGCCTGCTCCTTCACTGGTGGTCTTCGTGACTTTCCAAGATGAACCACGTAACCACTCCCCAAATCCTAAGGCACCCTCCTCATATGGCCCATCCTCACAGTCTTTTTCCCCATGTCCAATCACCCCACAGCCGTAACAATACAAGGGAAGACGTTCATGTTTAACATCGAAGTGTACAGTCTTTCCTATTTTCATCATAATCGGAATATAGGTTTTCAAAGGCTCCCTAAAATAAATTAAAACCCGCAACCTAATGCCCCTGTCTAGCTCCGCATTCGGTCCATGTTCCATCGCAATAAAGGAACCCAGACAATCATCAATCCTCTTAGGATTTGTCTCACTCGACCTTCCCGCTATAAGTAAGTCATAGACCCTCGCCCAAATAGGAAAACGAAATAGAAGAACATCCGATAATTTACCTATCTTGTTATCCATATGTAAAGACCGTGCGTTCATGGAATGATAACCAAGTGGACCAGGCTGATCCGATCTCCTTGTCCTTTCCAGCTCTAAACCACATGTAATATTGGGCCGTTAAATTGATACCTGCTTTTCAAAATTTTATTTTATAACTACTGAATCATTACATGTTCGTTTTCACATACGTATTTTACTCTTTCACATACGTTTTTTAAAAATTTACCCTTATCATTATTTTTCTCTCATCCAAAACCCATTACCCACTCGGCCACTCCTTCCCTCCCCAGTCACTAGCCTAACCTCCCTTCGGTTTACCCTCCCTACTCCGACGTCCTTTGCCCCAACCTCCCACTATTTTTGTCTCCACGGACTTGCACCACCAACCTCCCCCTATGTTGACTACCATCGTACAACGTAGGCAACTATGTAGCCATTACAGCTTCCAGCCCTCATAATCTAACAAAGTGGAAATTCCGTTCTTTGATTCGGTGCAAAATTAGGAAAAATGCAATTTGTTACCTTGACAATTGACGGCTCTAAACTGCATACAAACTACAGACTCCAAGCGGACATCACATGACATAATCATAACCAAAACATACAACTTGAATCTAGCAAAGTCTGGAGAACTTGCTTGTATAGTGTCTTCACCGGTTTATAATGAAAAATTGTAACAAATGATATTAACAATTTATAAATTACTTATTCATAAATTACTTCATTCATTTGTGCGTTAAGATTCATTGACGACGTCGTTTGAGCAATTAGATTATTATGTTTTACGGAAAATGTAAAGGTAATCCTAATTTGATTAGATTTGAGGTTGGAGGGGTGTTACATGGAAAAATAATGACATAGTGTATGTGAAAGTGTAAAGTTCGTATGTGAAAAAAGTAATTTTGATTTCCTTATGTGTGGCTCTCATTCATTTCATTATCACCAACTTACTGAGTTCTTTTTGTTTATTAAATAAATTTTGCATTTTAAAATGGGTTATGCTCAATCATGAAAAGCATTTTTTTTAAAAATGCTCAAAAAAAAAGTGTTTGTCTTTTTGAGTCGGGTTTAAAACTATTTATCAAAATTGTGTCCACGTAGGTTCGGATTTCGCAAACCAAAAACACGGAAGAAACACGTCATTGGCAATGGCGTGTTCGGTGTTTCTAGTGAGTAGGAAAATGCAAACTTACAAAAATGGATTAAAAGTAAACACGCCATTGGGAATGACGGGTTTTCTTAAAGAGACACGCCATTCCCATTAGCGTGTCTGTGAACAGTACAATTTTTTTTTATTGGGAAAAAAAAATTAAAGACACGTCATTCCCAATGGCGTGTTTGTTCCGTGTCTTAGGTTTTGAAAACCCGACCCAAAACGATAAATACTTATTTTTTTAGCATTATATTAAAAATGTTTTTCTCATTCGTGTACATGATTTACTCAGGACACAAATTTCTACTTTACCCCTCTCGTTTCAACACTTTTTCAATTTTGTTCTCATTCCAATTTCCTCCCTCAATCTCTCGACCACCACCCAGTCACCATCAGCCGCCACCCTACCTACCACCCACTCACAACTAGGCGCACTCTCCGGCCACATACTGAACAGGCAGGCCTACCACGCCTCTGCCAAAATAAACATTAAAAAAAATGCAACTACCACTCTACCGTCCACCACTCTGTCGTCCACCGTCCACCTTGTCTCTGACGCTGACCACCATTCTGCCGTCCACCACCGTGCTTGACCAACGACGCCCCTACCATCACATCCCTCTACTAACGACGTCCCTGCCACCACTTGAACCCCACGCCTTTTTCCTCTAGCGACGACGTCGTCCACTCACTCTCCTCCCCTCACGGCCTACCATCCCCTTCACTGGCCACGTCCGACCACCCCTTCTCTCGCCAATCGCCACCCCTAACCTAATTTTAATATACCCTTCTTATTTTTTTAATAGGGAAGTTATTTTCTTACACTGTTGTGTCCACAGAGGGCAGGGGACTCATGAGTAAGATCTTACTACTTAGGCTCTATTCTTTCTTACTTAATTTCAGCTCGTTTTATTTAAGCTCAGCACTATTCAACATAGTTTAGTTTAGCTTTAGCCAGTTCTATTCAACTCATCTATTCACAAAATTAATTCTTAATTCAACTCCATTCACTTCAACGCGGCTCCATTCAATTTAGTTCAATTAAGCTTACATCCATTTAACTCAGTTTAGCTCGTTTCAGCCAAAAAGAACAGGGCCTTACTGCTCCATATTCCCTGTCAAGACCATTCAGGAACTGGAAAAGCATTCTCTCCTTAGCATGCTTGTTCATAGCCTCCAGGTAGGCTTTGAACTCGGTAGTAATTTTGGTTATGGGTGGATAATTGTTCATCTTTTCCAACTCATCCCAAATGATTTACAATTGTATAATCCTGGTCAGTCATATAGGATTAAAATCCTTTCATAATTACCGGTAAAATGAAAGAAGTCCAATTCTATTTATCCTTTACAAGTTAAATCGGGCGCTAGCTTGGCCTTTTCAAAACGACATGTCAACCGCAAAAGCGGACTTTAAAGAAGAGGCTTGCTTGATTTCAAGAAGAGGCTTGCGGGAATCTTTCTTCTCTTTCGCGTGCTAACTCATCAATTCTTTCGCTCCTTTCTTTCCTGGCAATTCAAGACTACCCGGTTCCGTGCGCTCGCTTGTTTCGTGCGCCTGGTGAGGACAGGATTCGAACATTCAGTCTTCAGGGCCGCAGTCGAGGGTTAATAAGATTTGTAAATTGATGGTTCATTTTGATTTTTTGGAAGGACAATGCATTGAAAAACTATGGCAAAAAGTGTTGGAGCTAGTGTCCTCCACAGTTAGTGTGATAACGTGTATAATACTCTTACAGGTTCACAGGGTATACTTAGTATTCTTATCAGTTGATTAACGTTTATCGATAACGGTTGGCTTGCTAGAAGTTTGACGTTATTGTCATTTTAATGGCGGTGATCAACTGGTCCCTAAAAGTCACAGCTACATGATGTGTTTGAGAGATATGATTATATGAAAAATATAATCATATTGATGCCTTATATGACTAAAAGGTTAGTCGAGGTATATGACTAAGAGGTTAGTCAATGTACTGATGATACGATTATTTAATACGATTAAATAATACTAGCGGAGACGAATTAAATGTTAATTCGTAATTGAATATAAACTGTTATATCTTATTCATCTATATAATGTAATTATTTAATACGATTAAATAATGTAAGCTTAAACGAATTAAAACGATAATTCGTAATTAAACATAAAATGTTATATTTAATTAGCAAATTATAAATATACGATATTTATAATTGACGTATATATTATACGATATTGTCATAATAAATGATGTCAGACCGGTATTAATAAATCGACTACAAAATGTTGTATGGAATTATTAATATGTGACAACATAAATGACAATAATAATACATACACGTATTTTACATTAAATAAATAAAAGAGGAAAGACTCCTATCTTAACTCTAATTACCAAAAACAAGTAGAAGAAAAAGAGGGAGACTCCTCCCTCTACTACACTACTTGGCCGGTTTGGGAGAGGAGAAGAGTTGTTATATAAACTCTTCTTCTCTACATGATCATCATACAATTACTTTCACAGAAATTAGCAGTAATTTTTGGTGTTCATTCTAGCACAAGAAAAGGACTTTCTCAGAACATCTTGGGTGCAACGATTAGGAGAATATCGATCTCGATATTTGTTCTTAGGCCATATTGCTAGGACCAAAGGTTGATTCTAATCTTTATGCTTTTCGTTTATGACTCGTCTTTCATATATTATAATTTCGTTATAATCCTTAAATTTCATGTATGAAATATACCGATATTTCCCACAAGTGGTATCAGAGCCAAGGCTACGAAATTATTTTATATGATTTTTCATAAATGATGAAATATATTAAATTAAAATTTTTCAGATTTTTTTTTTTTTTTCGGCTGATTTTTTATTTTTTTTATTTTTGTTTTTTGTTTTCATTTGATTTATTGATATTGTTGTTTTAATATGTTAAGATGACAATATGATAAATTTGTAGATGTTTTAATTTAATAAGGATTAAATTAAAATGTAAATGGAAATTGTTTTGAATGTTTATGAACATTTGTTTTTGCTATATATTTTTGGTATACATGATGACAAATTGTTGTTTTGCATCATGATTCATTAATTTTAATGATGTTCAAATCAATTATGATTAGTCAAATATTAAGATAATCGATTTAATCATGATTTAGATATTCATTTTAATTTGTTAAATTGAATCATCTAGTTTGAATCAATGTTTAATAAAGATTAGATATTTATAATTGTACCGATCTTGTAATATTAGCAACATCAAAATTAAATAAAAAAAAAAACAGCCGTGGCTGCTGTTACTAAAAAAAAAATCGGTTTTTTTTGTTTTTGGCCGAATTTTTTTTCTTTTATGCATTATATTGATAATGTATAATTGTTGTTGTGAAACAGTTCACAATTATTGGATACCCAATTATTTTAAAACGGTTTAAAATAATGATGGATTGATTCATATTATAAGATAATATGAATTAAAATTGGATTATGTTTGATTGGAATTATTGTGAGTAATTAAGGAATTGTCACATAATTTTGATCATTATAAAATAGGTGGTTTGGATAAATTACTCTACATAATTAAGGAATTATGTCTTGAATGATTAATTTATTGTTGATGCATTTTATTTTGTTGAATGATTTGTTGAATGGTTTATTTACGTATTTTTGCAATTGGTTGTAATTTGTAATACCTAGTGTGGCCTTAGTTGATTATGTTTTCGTAATGATGGAAACATGATCTTGATGTAATTTTGAGATCTCGAATCTCCTTTTGTTTTCTTTGAATTATATTTTTAAATTAGAATATAAATAGGTTTATATTTTGTAATTTATTAAATGTAATTTGAGAAGACAAAAGATGGAGATCGGATTGCTCACTCCCTCTACATGGACCAAAATGGAACATCAAGACAAGCTTTTCGGGTCCTATTTGGATGGATTCCAAAGTTGTATTTTGTTCATTTTGGTAGATAGGCCACACTAGGACTTTGTAACTTTACGTGTTTTTCGTTCTTGTTGCTTTTCATCACATGATAGTTAGTGCATCATATTCCGCCTAAACCAAACCACCTACTACTAACATGCATGAAAATTGACTCATATAGTTTGGATGTTAGTTATCATGGACATAAAGATGTCACACGAATTTAAACCATCATCTTAGTTTATTCATTCTCGCATGCTAGATATTCGTTCACTTAAAATGAATTAAAATAAAGTTGATGGGATCTACCTCTAAAACCTAAAATTGAGACTAGTCTTTATAGGCCAAACTACTATGAATCCCTTCTTCGTCAGTAGGCATATAGGACCTGACTCTCCATATGACCCCTTCTACGTTGGGTAAGTAGTTTGTGTTGACTTATTTTACCTCAACATTATAATCCAAAGAGTTTCTCGTGATTATGATGGACTAAAGATAAAATTTTATCGACCAAGAATTCTAAAGGTAGAATTAGCCAAAAGGTTGGCTTATCAATTTACAGATAATTGAGTCTTGGGATCATGTATATAATTCGTGAGGGAGGTCAATTGGTAATGTAACAACCCGAAAAGTACCCAATTTTCTAGTAAAAATATTTACTAACACTTTTCAGCAGACTTAAGTTTTTAAAATAGAATTTATTGTTTCGAGTCGTATTTTGAAATTCCGAGTTCGTATTTGGAAGTTCTGAGAGATTTCATGAAAATCCCGTTTTTAGTCATCTTTGACTTTTCTTGACTTTTTAAGTCGTCTTTGACTTTTTCTTGACTTTTTAA